>CAUYRT010043302.1:0-34598 GCA_963574885.1 Lepilemur ruficaudatus | reverse complement strand
TACAAAGCCTGTGTTCTTGGGAAATTGCTGAATCCACAGTTTTACTTTAGTCAAATCACAATTCCATATTTCAAAAATACTTTCTAAAAATGAATGGGTTCCGTGGGGTCAGCATTGTGGGATTTATGATTTTATAATGATGAGCCTAGATCTCTATGAGAAAGATAATGAGATTGTTGGAGAATCACAGTGGTCAGAAAGTAGACATCGATGCCCAGACCTCTCCCATGAATTTCTGAGCAGATGTTAACATAGACACATAGAGAAGACCCTTAACAGAAATAAGAAGCAGACATTTCAAATGTCGGGTCACAGTGGGCACTAAAAGAGATATAACTTCAATTTCTCACTTGAACATGCATGGCGTTGATTTAAGCAATTCATTGACAGCACGGCCTGTCAAGCATATGAACCCGCCCCAAGTGGGGCTGGATTGTTTTTAAAGTTCTTACATATAGCACCTTAGCACATGATCTTAGATGTGCCATGATTCAAATTGTGAATTCTATAAGAAATCTATATGGAAAAAAAATGTTTGGGTGAAAATGATGTGTCGCTGTAGATACATGGATTGATGGTAACAAGTGTGCCACTTTGCGGGGCACGTTGATAATGGGGGAGGCTAGGGGTGGGGGTAGGAGGCATGTGGGAAATCTCTGTACCTTTCTCTTAATTTTGTTGTGAACTTAAATTCTTAGAACTTAGAACTGCTCTAGAAGAAAAGTCTTTAAAAAATAAGTTTGATTAGCGTGGTTTTCAAGCAGGTAGCAATTAGGATTGTGGTTGTCATAGAGACAGATCTGTGACAATGGAGATGAAGGGTGAGAGTTTTGCTTTATCAGAAGAGCAATTCTTTATTTTTGTGAATGTCAGCAAATGAATTTGACCCACGAGGTATGGACTTAGATCAAAGGCCACATTTAGCATATGGCCAATGTAGCACTTACGTGGCCTTTCGAAAGGCCAGTTTCACAGTGATAACTGCCACTAATAATCTATAAACCGCTCAAGCTGCCTTTAGTGATGTGAATTCTGATCTAGAGGGAAAATAAGGGGTGATATTTTATAAATATCAATTTTCAAAATTCTCTGATCTGTTGGCATTAACTGATGAGCTTGGAAACCTCCCTGCCTGCACAACAATTGTAACCATGGCAACCTGCGTTTTAAAAGATGTTGAAGATGTTTTTAAACATAAGGTGAGAAAAACAGTTTCTCCACAAATGTTTGCCTGGGATCTCATGTCTGATTCCTCCAGTACACTTGTTTCTCCTTTACTGGGACTTGTTTCCATGCCGGAAGCTGTCCCATTGGAGGAGAAATTGGGCAACCCAGGGCAGTCACAAATCATAAAGCCCCTACCAACCACACTGAATTCGCAAATCTTGAGACCACGGCCATAGCTAAGGAAATGAGACTTGCTCATTGCACCAAGACTCAGTGTCAGCATGCCTAGTGTTCTTACATATTATACATGAAAAATATTGGCGACTCTTTCTGAAAGCTTTTGAATTTTTGATGCCATTTGTTCTACGTGATTTTCTAAGGCAATATTGGACCACTATACATTCTAGAACAAATTAAGTAAGACCTCAGGTTTCCAG
This sequence comes from Lepilemur ruficaudatus, assembly GCA_963574885.1. Lineage (NCBI taxonomy): Eukaryota > Metazoa > Chordata > Mammalia > Primates > Lepilemuridae > Lepilemur > Lepilemur ruficaudatus. Next base: position 32,994 of record CAUYRT010043302.1, on the reverse strand, counting down.
GGTGATATGCTAATTTCTCAATAAAGTGCTAGATTTGAGTAGAAGACAGAGAACAACAACCATATAGTCTTGAGAATTTGAATATTGAGCTTCTATAGTGAAGAAATTACCAAATGAATAAATAAGGGTATTTCAGTTTTCTCACCAGTCAGATTTTGTTGTTGTTTCTAGATTCTATTCCAGCTGGATGTAGAGAGGGGAAATTTTAAAGAGGCAGGTTGTAATCAAAGATTTTTATTAACTATTTGGAGCTAGAAGCAGATATATTTCAAATAACACAGGTACTAAATAGGCAAACTGAGCATTATGTTTTTGTCATTCTCTGTGCTGCTCATTCACGCCTCTTGTCTTGACGACACACCAGCATTTCCTCCCCACCTTTACTCTGCATGGGTTTGCATATTTATATAGTTCAAAGAGTCACCCACATGGTTCTCTTTCTTACCCACTTTCTTTAATTCTTACCCATCCATCTCTGTCACTTTTACAACACAGCTCTTCCCAACTAATTATATTAATCAACAACAAAAACGAACTCTAAAAGTCTGACCAAGATGGGAGTTTCAAAAGCCTGAAATGCTATGTCTAATAGCCCATCATGGTTGTTTGGGGACATTGCAATTGAAAATGAGGCGGCAATCGAGCTAGAGAACAAATGGTTATTATTAATGTGACTCTCTCCTGTATGTTTTTTTTTAATCAATGCCAATTTCTCTCTCCACTTTCTTGCTCTAATTCAGAAGTAAAGTCAGCTAGTCCTTTTTTTCAGGGATTAGTTCTCTTTTACAAGGAATTAAAGGAACACAGGTTAAACATGAACTACATCTCAGACATGACATTTATATGCCTGTTGCTTCCTTACCTGGCATATAATCAAGTCCCCGACTCCACTTTACAGGTAATAAAAAATTGTCCTGTGTTCCATCTATTACGTATGTGAAGACCAGGGACAGAGCAGATTTTCATCCCCATTGTCATCATCATCACCGTCATCATCATCATCATGCTTTCTTTACATGATATCATTGAATCCTTCCCACAAAATGCCAGGCACTTGCATTGTGTACATTTTACAGACGAGTAGACTGAAAATCAGAGACATTGAGTAGTTTGCCCAAAAATGCATAGCAAGTAAATGATAGAGCTGCAAATTGACTTTGTCTTTCTCTAGTGCTAAACCTCATTTCCCCTCCCCAGCTTTAGCGGTTGGGCATGGCAAGGTGTTGAAGGGCCACCCTGAGTCTGAGAGAGAGGCATCCACGGGGGAATCAAGGGAGGAAGTGTCCACTTAAGTGGTTCTCAAACTAAAGGTTGCCTGAAAGTCACTAAGTGAGCTTGTTACAATGCATGTTTCAGGCCCTGCCATCACTACCACCCCCCAACACACTCATACACGCAGATCCCGATTCAGTAGGTCTGAGATGTGTCAGAAATCTACATTTGTATCAAAGTCCCCAGGTGGTTCCTGTCAAGTGGCCTATGGATCACACTTGGAGAAATGGTTTTATAGATGGATCGCGGACCACTGAGAGCCCTGATTCCCCAACTTGTGGAGCAAACTGGGGCAGCTCCAAAGTCCAGCACACTCCCCTGTGCAGGGAAACCTCTTTGTTCCCTAATATCTTTTTCTAGATGCGATGCAGAGTCCAGCTTTTCTATGGGATATCCATCTTCTTACTCATCATGTGGTCAGCACCTGCATCTGAGTTAACATCAAATAGAAATAACAATGGCTGCTAATTGTTAGCAAGGCTCCAGGCTGGATGCTCATCACCTTGTTTTGTTGTCTTTGCCATCATCATTGCTGCAGAGCCACTGGTGCTCACCCATAGCCAGCCCTCTTCTTCCTCGGCACACAGAAATTTCTAACTCTGTCTTCCAGCCCCTTTGCAGTCAGATGGAGCCATTTGACTAGTTCTAGCCAAAGTAAGCCATCTCCACTCTCTTACTCTCTTTCTTCCTTGATGTGGTGAACATGGACACGTTTCAGATGGTGCCAACTACAAGGTGGTGGAATCTTCAGCCTGGATTCTTGAGTTCTTGTATGACATAAAGCCCCTACCAACCACACTGAATTCACAACTTGAACAAGAGATAAGCAAATCTTTGTTTTGTTAAGCCTCTGAGATTTCATCGGTTTTGTTCAGTTTTTTATTTCTGCAGGCTAGCCTAACCTATCTTAACCAGTATCATCATCATCATCACAGTAATCTCATTTATTAATTATGAAAATAAAAGCTTACCCTGTACTGAATACTATACTAAGCATTTTGCAAACATTATCTAATTTGATAATCACACTACCACTACTATAAAGAAGACACAGTTATCTGTATTTTTTAAAGTCACAGCTAGTACCTGAAGGGAAAGAAATGAAAACCCGGCAGCCCGATTCCAAAGCCCATGCACTTAACCAAACACTATAGCACAGTGTTGCTTAAGTGCCAGGGTCTAGTACTTTAGATGCTTATCACATGTAATCCTCTGCCAACCCTGAGAAGTGATATTATTATCTTCATTTTCCAGTATGAACACTGAGAGTTGGAGAGATTAAATGTCTGATCTGAGGCCGCACACCACACATGGTGGAGTTAGGTCACAACGCAAGTCTCTCTGACTCTTGAACGAGACATCACTTATCTTAAAACTAGAGTGCCTAAGCAGGTAATTTTGATTTCTTCAACCCTGTTTCAGAAACATCTAGGGGCCCCAAATCATATATACTAGGATAGTTAGTACAGGATTTCAAGATTTCAGGAATCTGAGTTTAAACTTCAGCTCCACATGCACCACTGTGTGACTTTAGGTAAGTTACTTAGCCTCTCTCTGCAAAATGGATTGAATGAGATAACCCTGGGAATGTGCATAACTCAGTGACTAGTATCAAATAGGAACAAAGGAATTGTGTGTTTAGAGGATTCACAGATAGCCTTAACCAGGTAGGTTAACAGTGTTTCCCCAGGTGGCTCAATCTATAGCTCCCTGACACCTTCTCAGGCAAGCCCTTGGCTGCTTTTCCCCTGTGAAATGAGGCAGAGGACCACATGCAGCTAAATTCCTCTGGCCAGAAGTAGGATTGGATCTGCAGGTCCCAGCCCCTGAAGCTGGTTCCTCAGTCTCAGATGCCAGGCAGTCTATGGTGAATCCTGCAGGGCCAGGTAAACAGGCTGGTAAGATTCCAGGATCTGGTAAGAGAACAAATTGGGAACCTCAGGGGATCTAGTCCTACAGTTCTTAGAAATCGTGAGATGTGGGCTAGGGTCTGCTTGGAGAACCTCATGGGGCTGTAGTCAGAGGTATTACTCCAATACCTCTGAGCTAAAGGAGCAGCATTTCTCTTTGCCTTTTGGGTTCCTGAGATGAACCAAGTCACTTTTGTCCTCTAGTAGGTGTAGCAGAACCTGGGCTCCTAGTCTTGCTGGAGTGAGCAACCTGGCTTGCTGGGGAACGTGTAAAATCCTAGCTACTACCAGTAATAGTGACTACCAATAACCAAGGCTATCTATTAATCTACAATGCACTAAGCACTACAGAATGGTCTCATATGTAGACTGTATTGCATGTGCTTATTGAGTGGGTAGTATTATAATATTATTCCCATCTTACAGATGAGAAAACTGATGCTTGGAGAGTCTAAGTTGCTTGCTACAGATACACAGGCAAAAACATGGCAGAGCTGGAGACTGAATCCAGGCAGTCTGACTCAAAAGCCTTGCCATTGGCCAGCACACCCTCTGCCCAGCACTGAGCTGTCAGTAGATAGAGTGTGGGCTGTAATCACAGGGGAGAGTGTTTGTGGGAGCAGGAAAAACCTGTAAAACATAGGCTAAGGAGTTGGCCTGGAGGAATTTAGGAATTCCTAAAAAGGAGGACTAGAGGCTCAAGGAAAAATGGCCAAGTCAGCAAGTTACTACAGACATGAGGCGGGAATGTCTCTGTTTACCCAGCAATCTAGAGAATACCTCTTAAACTGATCCTCTATGGCACTCTTCAAAAAGGATTTGTTTAAATTTTTTATTGGGGGAAAACTACAAAACATTTACAGTACAATGTTTACAGTCACAATTTGTAGTGAGCTGATTTCCCAAAATATATTACCACTCAAGTTGACTTATCTTGTTACATTCAAAAACCTACTCTGTTAAAGTAGTCCAGACTCTTTCCGCTTTTCTGATTCAGAGTTGACCTTCCTCTCCTGCCTTATAGGTTCTGCCTGGTCATGGTCTTAGAGAAGTGTGATTAGGGAGCTGATTAGGGTGATTAATGGAACAATGACAGGGTGTTTACCTGGGCTTACCTCCTTATCTGTTTATCAGCTCCCCTCTGCTCTATCCAGGTTTCCGCAGCTGTGGGTCTTCCCATGGTTATTTTATGGCAAGCCCTTTTACACATGTCTCTGACCATCCCCTCTCTGAGGTGTGTTGCTTCGTCCATCTCCATTTTTCTTTCCTAATATTTCACCATAACCATTTCTGCTATCTCTTTGCCATCAGCTGTACCTCCCTTTTCTATTTCTGACCTCTTTTCTCTTCTTTTATGAATTTTCCCAATAAAAAGGATTCATGATTTGTAAAAAGTAGAACTGAAATTCATGTTGAAATTCAGGCAGAAAAGGTACACAAAAATATATTTATAGTTAAACTTAATGTAAGAGATCTCAAGGTAGGGAAGTGATTATAGATGTATGATCATCCTCCTTTTCTGTGATTTTTGTGATGGAAAGGTAGATTTTATGCAATAAATTATTCATAGCTTGACTTTAAAATTTGATATTTGATAATATCAGTATAGTAAAAGCAGGCTATTTCACATTTTAAAGCTAAATCTTTATTAAATATTTCTTTTATAAGTTAGTAATATAATTATTGATATCATTCTTTAGGGACTAGAGTTCCTGTGCTTCCTAAACTGACTTTCAAAGAAAAATAAACCTATGTTCAGTACAGTTTTAATATTATATATTTTATTAGATCTTATTTTTTTAATTGATATGTTATGGGAGGATTTATGGAATATAACGGGAGAATTCTGGTCTGGCAGGCAGGAAATCTGGGTTTCAGGTATACTTAAATAGCTTATATGTAATATTTGGAATTTTTCTCTAATACTTGAAATAGGTATTCCCATTTTAATTCCCTGTATTTTTTCTGATGTTTTTAAACATTTTTTTGTCATATCCAAATGAACAGTATTCAAGGATGAAAATAAAAGGCAAATGTCTCTTAGTGTATTAAATAAATACTTTTGTATAAATTATTTTAAGTGATTTACTTTATTTAAATTGAATCTTATTTTTCCCCTGACATCTCTTATAATTACTGAGATCTGTTCCTTTGAATAAAATTTGACCCTAAGTCAAGATGCTAGACAATCCACTCTACCTGACCATGGGTACCCTGTTTTCTTTTTTGTAAAAAATCCTGAAAGACAAACCAACTAATTTGTGTGTTGATGAACAGTTATCACTACGTCCCCCTGTACAACTTTATTGTCCTAGCTATAGGGAAAAAGCACTTGATTTTTACTTTTATCATTCTTCACTCTTGTTGTAATATAGATTTATTATGTGTTCATTGAAGCCATGAGAGCAGCCACAGCAGAATTTCAGAATACCATCAGCCAGTGTTTTAGTTAGTACTACACTGAATTTACTGCCTGGTTTTAAAATTATTCCTTGCCAAACTTTCACTGAATGACTCTTCCTATAATTGGGTACAAGCTGTAGTTTATTTTATTTGCTGAAAATAATTCCTGTTGTCCACTAAAATGGTGATTATAATCCACTTGATGTTTGTAATTCTTTTTGCTAAGATTTTGAAAATGTGCTTAAAATGAACATTCTTCAATAAAAATCATGTAGTTACTTGAATTATTGAATCTGTGTGTTCTCATTTAAGGTTGCTATTTAAATTGATATTTTATTGAAATTTAGACTAAAGAAGAAATTTTCAATCCAAATTATTTACCTATAAAATTTTTATTTATTTTTAAGGTTTTTTTTTTTTTTTTTTACAGACAGGCTCTTGCTCTGTTGCCCAGGCTGGGTGGAGGGTGGTGACATGATCTCAGCTCACTGCAGCCTTGAACTCCTGAACTCAAGCCATCCTCCTGCCTCAGGCTTCCTAGTAGCTGGGACTACAGGTGCACACCACAAGGCCCTGCTAACTTCATTTTTTTTTTGGTAGAGACAGGGTCTCATTATGTTGACCAGGCTAGTTGTAAACTCCTGACCTCAAGCGATTCTCCTACCTTTGCCTCCCAAAGCCCTGGGATTATAGGCATGAGCCACCACTCCTGGCCTACCTATAGAATTTTTAACTTTTTAATGTAAAGTACCACTTTATTAGTGCTCTAATTTCTTGTTTATTAAATAAAAAGAAAAATAAACTTTATCGATTGTATAGATGTAACAGCATATATGGCAAGAAATAGCCTAATAATTTTAAAAATATATTTCCTAACCTATGTTGAATCCCAGAGGTCCTGACTCTGGTTTTCAACAAGGTCAAAATATAGGCACCTACAACAAAGGGGCTGCCAACAATTTGTCCTAATCAGTTCAGGAAGGTCAGTCCCTTCTTTGGCCAGTAAGGTATTTTAACTGTGCAACACAGACAGACCTTACAGCAGTAGTTCTCAAAGAGGTACTTTCATGGGGTCCAAGTCTTTCCTTTTCCAACTATGTATATCTGTGTGAAGCTGGGTTTTTCCTTAATATATTTCAACCAAACAATATATCACAATAGCCTGAATGCAGAAGCAGAGAAGCCAGCTGTCTTCTGTTAAGCCAGAAATTAAGATTTGCAAAAATACAATGCCACTCTTTTCACTACTTTTTATTTTGTTTTGGGAAGTATAGTTATTTTTCATGAAAACATGTTATTTATGTTAACATATAAAACAGTTTAAATGAGTTGGGCATAGTAGCACATGCCTATAATCCCAGCACTCTGTGAGGGCGAGGTGGGAGGATTGCTTGAGTTCAGGAGTTTAAGACCAGGTTAGTCAACATAGCAGACCCTGTCTCTACAAAACAACCACAACAAAACAGGTATGGTGGTGCATGCCTGTAGTGCTAGCTACTTGGGAGGTTGAGGTGGGAGTTGCCCAGGAGTTTGAAGCTGCAGTGAGCTATGATTGGTGCCACTGCACTCCAGCTGAGGCAACAGAGTGAGGCGTTGTTTCTTAAGAAAGAAAAAACAAAGTTTAAATGAATTAATAACTATATTTAAAATTTCTCAGTTTTGATTTCTAATATGAAAAATATCAATAGATATAATTGACATAAAAGCTCTTTGGGTCCTCAGTAATTTCTGAGAGTGTAAAGAGGTCTTCAGATCATAGAATTTAAGAACTGCTGCCTTGGAGACTTGCTTCTGTACTAAAATGCCAATTTAACTTACAGATTGTTTTTAATCACAAAAGGATCATCAATTGAAAAAAAATGATGATGTATTTTATTTGGGTAGAAGTAAAATAGGGAAGATGGGCAGGTCCTAAACAGTATTTATTATCTGAATGAAAAAAAGATTCTGGATTAACTAAGCATACAGCCACAGATACAGAAGAGGAAGGATGCTAACTGTGAACCATGGTGCTCCTTGGCATCCATAACACAGGACTACTGACGCTGTTATTCTGAATTCAAGGGAGCTCCTGTTCTCACATGGTGTAAACCAGTCTTTATTTTTTGAACTTTTTATGCAATGGTGAGCGGAGATCTCAACTTAGACTAGCTCTTATTGAATTGCACAGGATAAGAAGTGGTATATGAACTTCCAAGATGATTGTAATGAAGTTTGTATAACTAAAGAACTGTGATTTAGTTCTTATCTTTATTAAGATTGTGTTTGGAAAATAACTGACTTATACAAAAATAGAATCTTCACATTTTTTAATTATAATCACCTACATTATTAGAGTGCTTTGGAGTTTAAAAAGTAATTTTACATGTTCTAAATCACATAAGCATAATAAAATAATTGTAGGTTTAAATAAATATAATTGGATTGGGTCACTGCTCTGTACAACCTGCACCCAGTGTTCATATTCAGTGTGTTATCACAAAATGCTTAATACATATTTTATGTAATCATCTGAGTATTTCTATTATAAGGGCAGTGAATTATAGTTCAAGACAAAACTGTTGAACAAACTTATAAACAGAAAACTGTGTTTTTAGGGCAGTGAACCTATTCTTATGATACTGTAATGGTGGATATATGTCATTGTAAGTTTCTCTAAACCTGTACAATGTACAACACCAAGGGTGAACCGTACTGTAAAGTGTGAACTTGTGGTGGTGATGATGTGTCAATGTAGTTTCATCAATTGTAACAAATGTCCCACTCTGGTGGGGGAAGTTGATAATGGGAGTGGTTATACGTATATGTGGGCAGGGAATATGTGAGAGATCTCTGTACCTTCTGCTTAATTTTGCTATGAACCTAAGACTGCTCTAAATAAATGAAGTATATTTAAAAAGGAATATGTAGTCTACAATCTATCAGAAATCTTTGTTTCTATTTTTTCAAAGAGAAAACCTTGGATGAAATTGCCGTTCCCTAGAATAAACTATGAATGTCCCATTTCAGAGTTATCATGACCCTCAATTTAATAGTGTTTGTGTGTGCTGGCTGATTTTGGGAGGAAAAAGAGTAGAGATTAGTGAAAATATGCGAAATCCACATTGAGTGAGGACTAAGTGGATAACCATCTTTGAGAAGAAAAACTATCAAAAAATTCTTAAAAAATTAATTATTGGTGCAGGGTTTAGGAAAGTCTGGAAGGGGTGGAGGCAATGAGGCTGATCACGTTATCACCCTAGGTTAGCTTTGCTGGTTAGAGTATGCGTGATTGAAGGAGAGAGGGACAAGTTCAGGCAATACCAGCAGAGAATGGGAACTAGACTAGGTTCAGTGATTCTAAAAAGAAAAATGAAAACTATATAATGATGCTAACGATATACGTGATCTTTTTGGTCTCTTTGGGCAGTTTCCAAAGTCTCATTTAAATTGTGCTTGAAAATGTTAGGTACCGTTATTTTTTAGAGTTGAGGGAAATGAAGTATTCAAAGCTTAAGTAATCCATCCAAAGACACATACTGGTAGATAATAATAATAATGATGACAGCCAATATTAACTCATTTACATAGCAGCTCTAAGAAATTATCCCCAACTCACAGATAGGGAAACTAAGTGTCAAGGAAGTTGAATAACTTGCCTAACAGTGCATAGTTAATAAGTGACAGCTGGGTTTTAAACTAGATTGCCTGAGCCTGTGTTCTTACCCGGTATGTCCTCAATCCTCTCTGTTCTTTTTGTTATTTTTGGATAGACCATCTTGACTTACTTAGATTTAAAATAAAATCCAGTGCAGTACAAACATTTGCAGTGGTGGCTAAGATCCTGACAGAGGCCCAGGGGGCTGATAGCAAATCATTCGTAATGCCAGACTTATATTCTTGTCCCCTGTTTATGAAATAAAAACATTTTCAGTCAGTCCCTAGAAACAGTTAACATGACTGTGTCAGGGCACTAATTAATTAGCATTGAAGAGTCGTTTTCTGATTATACATAACTATAGCACTAGCATTCTCTGATTGGTAGGATTACTGTTTGTGCACATATTTGAGGAGTTGGGAAAAACAGGCAAAATTAGTTTCTGCAGCCCTTTGCGGACAATGGTCTATACAGCAAAGATTATATTCGCTATGGTAGTAAACTCCTTGTCTGCCTACAATATTAATATGGAATTAATTTTATCACCAAGTTATTGTAACTTACAAGATTTGAGAAAATATCCTTATGGGTATCAAATTAAATTTGTAACTATGGCTCATTTTACTTGCCTTGAGTGACTTCCTTGGAAGCCAGAAACCTTGTGCTTGGGTTCTAGCACCATCATCAATGTTACCTTGGGTAAATCATTTTTAAACATGTTGAATATATGTTCCATTTGGCAGTGGGAATGCCATATCCTCTTAAATTGCTTCAATGTGATTTTGCTAAAGTGAACTTCATTTTAAAATATGAATGTGTAAAGTGATTCATTCCGTCACTTATTAAGTAATATGTAGTGTATGCTTCATCTGACAAATAATAAATGCCAAGATGATACTTTGGAACTTAAAAAAAAAAGATCTCTTTAGTTTTCTATGATGCAAAATCTAGCTTAATTTTGCCTTACAACCATCCTTAGTGTTACTATCACAAGATATCTTTGGGCATTTAAATTTCTTTTCTGTTCAGAAATGTCATTAACTTGAGATATAAAGATGCTTTCTAAGGAAACTGGTTTGCCTAGCCAGATCTTTTAATGTAGTTATTTTGCTATGTGAGCTGTAAAACCCAAACATTGAGGCTGCTTTCCACAATGCCTTGTTGCCCAGACAGTGATGTCATGTTTTAAGCATGTTTAGTTTGCAAAGGTCCTGCTTTTGATCCTTTAGTTGTCACTTTTTTTGTGCAGTTCCTCCTGAATTACAAAGGTACTGAAAGTAATTTGCTTCATTAAGGTCTGTTGCTGACACTGTTGTATTTCATTCATCATTCTTCTCTTAGCCTCCTTCATTAAGACCTTATTCAAATTTGGATCATGGTTCTACTGGGACATCCATACCATTATCATCTAAATAGCAATTACATATTCAAAAACAACAGCTTCTCCTTAACTGTCTGTAACTTAACATTTTACATAGATTCAAGTGGGAATTAAGAATAAAATGAATCTTTTCTTCGTGATTTACAACCCTCCCTTTCACCCTTGATTTACTAGTTAATGTTGAATAAGCTACTTGTAGATGAAGGAAGACAAAGTTATTGATTGCTCAGCTTTAGTTTTGTAGATAAATATATATCTTATAAATTGTTTCTGTGTTAAACAGTTACCCAAGTGACAGTGACCCTGATTCAATCACCCATATATTTATTAGACAGCATTTACCATTTTGAATATAATGGGATCAGGTTTAACACTCTATTAAGAAATTAATAGGATCTTTTACAAAAGCAGCAGCACTTTATAACTTGAAACATTTAAAGGACGCCTTTAAAAATGAGTCAATGTATTTGTCCTTTCCAGGACAGACCTCAAAAATAGAAGCAAATCCTACTTCTAAAATAGTAATATACTTTTCTAATTACTTTGCTTTGGCCATCTTAAAATTATATTTTATAATTAAATAGTAAGCTTATTTGACTGAAATGAGCAACTATGGTTAGTGGACACAACGGGTTTCAACAGACACAATGTTAGGACTTATTTTGGCCATTTATGTAGTTTAAAGGAAAGTTTTTACGAGATTCCAAGTATATATGTGTATATACAAATATAGGCAGTTATATTGTATGTATCATTTTAAGGAAGCTTTTAACCAACAAAGTATGTGTGTGTGTGTTGTGTGTGTTGGAGGGGAAAGAAGGGGAAAGAGAGGAAAAAAGGGGAGTAGAAAGGAGAGTCCTAACTATTAAAAATACTAATTAACTATTCAATACACAGTCTTTAATAATTTTTATATTTATATTTAATAATTTTTTATATTTTTTGCAAATTTCTGCATGGTGCAAATTTCTGCATTTTTGCAAAATTCTGCAAGGAATTTTTGTTAACTAGTCATTTGAAATTCAATTTCATTTCTCTGTTTTTCTGTTTTCTGAAATTTATCTGAATTACATATGTGTGAATAATTATATAATGCATGGGGTTACTTCCAATATCAATGTTAGAAACTTGTTTAAAGGTGGATTCTTACCAGCTTGAGACAGGAAGACGTACCCTTTGTCCTCACACCGTCTCTTATGAAGATGAGTCCTGTGGGTAAGCTGGAGAGATCAGCTGTTCTTCATTTTAAGCAGTGCCAACTGAAGGAGGGTAAATGCTCTAAAAAAAGGAGAAGGAACTGTCTAGAGCAGTGAACCAGTGGAAGACTTGAAGTTGAAAGAAAAGCCAGGCGCTGAACCTGCAAGGGCAAAATGAAGGGTGTGGGATGAGTGGGGTTTGCTCAGAAATCATCTTTCTCAAACAAGGATCTGTTTGATGTGTTCCTCTATTACATTTTGTAATGTTGTTTTGTGACCAGCTGGGGGTAAGGTCCTTAAAATGACAGATCTTACCAAATATTACTTTTAGCTCTTGGTTATATAAATCTCAATTTTTAAAGTAAGCTTTTAAAGTTTTTTTTTAATAATGAGAAGATATTCAGAATGACAGTGTAGTGAACACCTGTGTACCCACCACTCAGTTTAAGAAATACAATTTATTGCTGACCTTGAAGTTCTACAATCTTACTCTCCCTTACTTCCACCTCAAAGGTAAATTCTACTCTCTAAATTGTGTTTCTTATTCTCTTTTTAAATAGTGTCAGCATATTTGTTTATATCTCTATTTCAGTTTTGTATGTTTTAGAACCGTATATAAATGTTATCACAATAACAATGTATATACGATATATTCTTCAGCAATTTGCCTCTCTCACTCAACATCATATATCTGGTTTCATCTATACTGCTGCATGTACTTTTAGTTCCTTCATTTTTGTTTGACATTCCATTGATGAAAATACCACAATTTATGTATCTGTTCTGATGATGAATATTTGGAATTTTGTTTTGTTTTGCTATTAAAAACAGTGCTGTCCTTGGACATTCAGAGGCAAAAAAATGAACTTTGATCTACATCTCATACCTTATACAAAAATTACTCTAGCCTCCAGAACTATAAGAAATAAATGTTTGTTGCTTAAGCCGCCTAGTCTGTATCTTTGTTATAGCAGCCCAAGCAGACTAAGACACTTTCCATTACATTTTCTTCCTCCATTGCTCTGCTAAAACTCCTAATGTATTCTGTACTTACTTGTCTCCCTCACAGAATGTGGGCTTTTCTCAGGCACGAACCATGTCTTTTTTTTTTTTTTTGAGACAGAGTCTCGCTGTGTTGCCCGGGCTAGAATGCCATGGCGTCAGCCTAGCTCACAGCAACCTCAAACTCCTGGGCTCAAGCAATGCTACTGCCTCAGCCTCCCAAGTAGTTGGGACTACAGGCGTGCACCAGCGTGCCTGGCTAATTTTTTCTATATATGTTTTTAGTTGGATGATTAATTTCTTTCTATTTTTAGTAGAGATGGCGTCTCACTCTTGCTCAGGCTGGTTTCGAACTCCTGACCTTGAGCGATCCTCCTGTCTCAGCCTCCCAGAGTGTTAGGATTACAGGTGTGAGACACAGCGTCCGGCCTAAAGTGTGTAATTTTAATGCGCCTGAAATCTCTTATCTGTTAGCGTAGTGGTCAGCTAACGATTTGAAGGAGATTTCCTTAAACTATTAGAACCAAAATAAATCAATAAATACAAATGGTCCAGTCTTTGTGTATGAGCCCACATACACAAAGAAAGGCATGCCTTCGACAGTCGTATTGGAAACTGACAACTCTGCTTTAGCCTTTGCTTTGTCTTTGCATAGAGTCTGAAGGGCAGCTGGAGATGAAAGCTTTGCGTATTTCCAGGTCTTTTCTGAGTATGATTCCAGCCCTGGGCATGTATGTGGTCAGATTCTAGAATCCCAGGAATATGTGGAAACTTTTTAAAGCCCTTATTCCCCAATGCATCTCAGTCTCCAGCCTGTTCTCCCGGGCTTTTCGGTTAGTATATTGTTCGTTCCAACTGGTATTCCATGCCCCCAGCAGCACTGACTAATACATTTGCCTTTAAATGTTTTTAACAAATTCTCCCTGGCTAGTCATCTCAGCACTGGCAGAGTTCTGAGTTAGGCAAAATAAAGACAAACTCTGTTAGTTAGGCCTTCAGGGACAACCAGCCAAGTCAAAACAACCGTAAATCTTTGTGGTCAGAATAAGATGCATTCTGCTTTCTTTGTACAAGGAACCTATGCCACCAATGCAGGCTGTTGCCTTTAGGGCTGCCTGAGAAAGCTGAGCTGGGGCACAGGGATGGGGCCAGGGTAGGTTAAACACTACAAATCTTTCCTACCAAAATTTAGTTGTCTTTTATCGATCAAGCATTCACTTTGTTGCCGTAAAATTCAATTGGCTTCCGTAGTTCTGATTAAGTTGATTCTGACAGTTTTTTTCCAGTGTATTTTCTGTTTTTGTGGAGGGATGGCACTTTGGACTTCCCTGGGACACCGTTTTTGCTGATGTCACTCTCCGCTATTATTAACAATTTACATTAATGTGGTATATTTGTTCCATTTGATGAGCCAACATTGATACATTGTTATTAGCTAAAATCCATACTTAATTCAAATTTACTGAATTTTTACCTGATTCAAATTTACTCGGTTTTCCTGTTTTGGGATCCCATCCAGGCGTCCACGTTACATACAGTGGTCATGCTTCTTGGAGCTCTTCTCGGCTGTGACAGTTTCTCAGACATTCTTTGTTTTTGATGATCTTGACAGTTTTCAGGAGTACTAGCCAAATGTTTGGTAGAATGTTGTCAGTTGGGATTTGTTGTCAATTCTGATGTTTTTCTCATGATTAGACTGGGGCCATGAGTTTTTGGAAAGAAGGTCTCAGAGGTAAAGTGCTATTTTCATCACATCTTATCAAGGGTACATGCTGTCAACTTGACTTTTCACTGTCGATGTTGACCTTCCTTACCTGACTCGGGTAGTGTTTGTCCGGTTTCCCTACTGTTAAGTGAATCCCTCCCACCTTCTTTTTAATCTTCTTTGGGAGGAAGTCACTATGCATAGCCTACACGTGAGGAGTGGGTAGTGATGTTCCATCTTCTAGAAGGCAGAGTATCTGCGTCAATTATTTGGAATTCTTCTGCATGGGAGTTTGTTCCTTTCTCTCCTATTTATTTATTTATCTATTTATTTATTTAATCAGTTATAGCAGTACGGACTTTTAGATAACTACTTCATACTTTGGGCTATTATCTTATACAACCTGCCCAACTTGTCCCAGCTTTGGCCACTGGAGACTCTTTCAGGTGGCTCCTATGTCCTAGGGAATACATTTTCCCCTCATTACTACATTTGTTCCAGCTGGAAAATCACTGACAGCAAATTCTTTACCTGGAGCTGCAGTTGATGTTTCTGACGCGTAAGAGTCTAGTGCCAATTAAAATTTTTTTTTTTGCCGTATAAGCTTCAAAACAGTTTCTCTTCTCTGTGTTTAAATTTCACAAGTTTTGAGTAGTATTTTCTTGTTACGGTTCTTTTTCTGAACATGTGGGAAAGCACCTGGTATTATTTTTCCCTTTGTTTCCATATCCTTTGCAGACAGGTTCTGCTGGGTTTATAACTTTTTATTCAGCTTCTTGTATTGGTCTCTTTTCTTCTCTAACTCACATGGTGATAACCTGGTTTCCTGGAGCTGAGAGCCTTTCTTCTTTTGCCTTTCCCTGTGTTCTCTGACCCAAACATTTGCTTTTCTTTCTACTCTCAACGTTTTCTCTTGAATAGTCCCACATTGAGAGAGATGAAGCCAGTGAGGCTGATGTTTGTCGTACATTCCTTGTTCAAGTAAGTCTTCATATCTTGATCCTCTTGAGTAAAATAGTCCCACCTAAAGGACACTATTGCTCCCAGACCAACACTGGTCCAACCCAACTATTGGCTGGTAATCATCTTGTCTGATTTCCCTTTAATAAGTCCTCTCTTTGCTTTATTTTAACCTAGAATACTAGTTCCATACTAGTTTTGGAATATTTTTCCTCAGGGTACCCCCCAGCAATAATTTTGTTGCTTTGAAATTCACACAATAAGTTTTTGAGTTCTTTATACTGATCTTCCTGGGATTTCCCCTCTCAAATCTGACCAGATTTCTTAACGACTTGGAGGATCTATCCCAGTTTTTAAGGGAAGGTGATTCAATTGTTCTTATAAAATATTGTTACTTTGAGAAGGATCTTTAAAAGATTTTCTGATTCTGGGTCTTTCTAGGAAATCATTACATCTGTTCTCCACGGCTTTTCTTCTTGTTATCTGATTGATTTTTCTCTTTTTTTCAGGTACGAGTCTTCCTTTCTGAAATGGTCTCAACTAAAGTGTATTGCTCTTTTCTGTTATCTTCTTCAAGAGAAGCTGGACTTGAGTGTTCCACATTTTTAACTTTATAGTCCTCTCTCCTAACTCGTAGCATCTCATTTCCCCTTCATATCTGCCCAGTCTGTTTTGAGATCCCAGTATCTTTTTGTTTTTTAAGGAGATATCTCTTTCATTACTACGCCATTTGAAAGTTTCTGTTTTATTTTCCTTCCTCACTACCCTTGTTCTCATAATAATAAATAAGGTTATTTTTTAAACTACTCAAGTTTTTTCTTGATTCTTGGAGTAAATGGGAATCACAGAGCCAGGGGCCCGATAGGCACAGGTCTTTAAATTGCTTTCTCAGTTTCTGGGCATGCAATATTTTCAGTCACTTATTTCTCAACCTCAGCCTAGAAAGAGGGCATATTCTCTTTATATAGACTCTACATTCCTTTTCATTTAAATATTAATAAAATCCACTTTCCTTCTATGATTACAGCCATAGTTTAAATCTTTGAACTCTAATAACCAGTGTCTTTAATTTTCAAACTCAGAGCCTACTTACTACTGTGTGGCTGAGGTGACTGAAGGATTTAGACATGCCACTCGAATGCAAGTTTGGTTTTGTCTCCTCCAGTGCTTTCCACCCTAAAGCCACTTCAAAATAGCACACACACATACAGAGGAATGTAATTTGGTGAAGTTTATACAGTAGGCAGGCGTACCCAGGTCTGGAGCTAAGAATTTTATCCTACAGATTTATTAGAGTTCATAGCATGTTTGAATTCAGCCACTGTTCACATTTTAGGCCTAGTAGGTTGTGATTTAGCTGAGAAGTCCATTGCATTGACAGCATACCCGATCCTGGGCTATGAAATAAAATATGCCTAAATTTATAACACTCATGTGTAACATGAGGGTTGAAGTTACTGGAAAATTGCTCTAGTTGCTAGAATTTTTCCTATGTATTATCAAGTCTTCACTTTTGGCTTAGATCATGTGTACATAGTGATGGTTCCTCGATAATCTATTTCCTCTGGGAATCAAGTCCTGACCTGAACGATATTGGGAGTGGGTCTCTGCTGCCACAAACACTTCCTTGTATAATATTGACAGCCATGTAATTATCTGTGACCCTCTGTTTCTTTTAGCCTGTTTGAGATGCCTTAGCTTTCTATAGAAGTTTCTTGGGGATTTTGAAGATGAGTAGGGTTTTGAGAGGGCAGTCATGTATTCAATATTTCCAGCTCCTACTTAGCCTAAAATCTTTCTCTCTCTCTTTTTATATATGTGTGTATATATAATATATATATATTTAAGTTTTCATTTGAATAGAAAAATTATGTTGCTATGAGACATTTGAATGTTATCACTCTCCGCAGGCAAAAAAGTCCCTATTTTCCCCACCTTATCAAACTTCTTGTGTGGAGCAAATAAAATACAGATTTAGAAAGCCTAAAGGAACTTTAAAACATCATATGAATGTAAGTTAAGATTAGTGACTTTGTTTTTCTTGTCACTAGTGTGTCATTCAATCATTTGTTGAGGCATTGATTCACAAATTGAAAAAAACAATGCGCCAGATATTTCTGGGGCTGAAACAAGACCACAAATGACAACAAATAGCTCAGGCCATCATAACAAAGCATCACAAATTGAGTCGCTTAAACAACAGAAATTTTTTTCTCCACTGTTTTGGGGGCTGTAAGTCCAAGATCAAGTGGTCAGCATGGTTGGTTCCTTCGGAGGGCTGTGAGGGAGAATCTAGTCCACGCTTCTTTCCTGGTTCTGGGCAGTTTGCTGGCAATCTTTGGCTGGTAGATGCATCACCCTCATCTCTACATTCCTGTTCATGTGGCATTCTCCCTAGGTGCAGATCTGTGTCTGAATTTCCCCCTTTTATAAGTACATCAGTGATACTGGATCACGGGCCCGCCCACCTTACTCTATATGACCCCACCGTAACTAACCACATCTTCAGTAACCTTATTTCCAAATAAGGTTACATTCTGAGGTACTTGGGTTTAGGACTCCAACATAGGAATTCTTAGGGGAACATGATTTCATTCATAATACCCACATACCATCTGCCTAAATATAAAAGTTATAAATAAAGCTAACAAGCTAACAAACATGATGAATTTTATTCTTCTCTTATGACAAATATACCTTCATAAACACCTGGAAGGATGGGTTTTAATTTAGAATTCTTGGAATCCTTGGAGATCCATGCTAGATCATGGTGGAATGAAAAGGGCTGGTCCCTGTCTTGCAGTGTCCTGCTTTTTCTTCCCACCCCTGCATCACAGGTGGTCTTATGCCCATGTTTGTGCACATTCGAGCTAAATCCACATACCCTGCAAGGAGCTGCCCTTGGTCACCCCTGCGCCTTGGCATCACTCACATTGGTGGTATAGTCTGACTTCAGATGAACGGACCCAGAGGAAAGGCCTGCAAAGGCGGGTCAGGCAGGGAATTCTGGGATCCTTAGGCACCTAGACTGTAGTCTAGAATGAGGGCTTTGGGTGTGGTTCAGAATCACAACTGGAGGAGGCAGAATTCTCTATGGGGAGGGCATCAGGACAACGGCTCCTCTTGCTTGAATCTAAGGCCATACTGTCAGTGAAAAAAAACTTCTCTGTAGGCTTAGAGCTTATTGTCTACCAAAAAAAGATAAAACATAAATAATAAGCACAATAAATAAGTAAATTATATAGAATGTCTCGAACTTCTGGCCTAAAGGCATCCTCCTGCTTTGGCCTCCCCCAATGCTGGGATTCTAGGTGTGAGCCACTGTGCCTGGCCATATTGTATAGAATGTTCAAAAGTGATAAGTGAGTAATAAAACAAGTAGAGCAGAGTAGGAAGGACCTGCTGTGTACCTGGGGATGGGGCGGCTATAGATTTCACATAATGTGGTCATGGTTGGCCTGACAGAGACGGAGACGTGTGAGCAGGATTGGGAGAGGTAAGGGGTGAGGCAAGAGGCTATGTGGGATGAAAGCACATTTTGGGAAGAAGGAGCTAGGTGATCAAAGACCCCAGGGATGAAGCATGTCTGGAGTGCTGCTCAAGCCAGAAAGGAAGCCAGCGTTGCTTGAGTGTTATGTGCATCGGTGGATAAAATAAAAGTTAAAAATCAGAGAAACAGTGATGGGAGGTCAGATCATATAGGGCCTTTTAGGTTATTTTAAAGGCTTGAGATTAGAAGCCCCTGCAGAGTTTTGAACAGAAGAATGACATAATCATTCCAGTTGCTGTGTTGAGAATAGACTCTAAGGGGGCTGAGTAAGCACAGAAACAAGAAACAGAAACAAGAAGACTGTTTAGAAAGCAATTACATAATCCAGGACAAGGATAATAGCAGTAACTTGGACCAGGGAGGTAGCAGGTAGAGAGTGGTAAATGGTTGGATTTGGGATATATTTTGAAGGTAGAGCCAACAGAACTTCCTGATGCATTGGAATATATACACATATATAATTTACAAACACATATACACATATATGCATATATGATCATGTACTTCCAGTAAGCCCATATCAGCTTATATCAGGCACTCAAATATTTTTAAATAAATGCATAGACTTTTACATGTTTATACGGTTGTATAGATGATCCTACACAACAGATTAAATTTCTTTGCAATTCATACATAAGAAAACATTGAATAAGTAAGGGTTTAAAATTTTTTCCAGTAATTTGAATGGCAGGGTTTTAAAAAAAACTGATTCTCTTAAAGAATGTACATATATATATATATATGTATATATATACAGAGAGAGAGGAAGAGAGAGAGAGAGAGAGAGAGAGAGAGAGAGAGAGAGAGATTAAGGTTGACTTCATGGTTTTTGCTCTTAAGGTTGGGTTTGTGGATTTGTCATCAACTAAGAAGGGAAAGGCTATGGATAAGACAGGTTGGGGGGAAAAGATTAGGAGTCTAGTTTTAGAGATAAATGAGTCTGAGATAGTTATTAGATATCCAAGGAGGATATTGAACTGATAATTGGCTACTCAGCTCTGGGATTTGGGAATTCTGGACTGGAGTTATAAAACTGGGAATCAGAGAAGACATTTAAAGCTATAAGAATAGATGACATCATTAAGGGAGTGAAAATTGATGGAAGAACACCAAAGAGTGAGCCCTGGGACAGCCTGACATTGGAGGTGGTGCAGAAGAGGATGCTCCTCAGACAGAAGTCTGAGCGGAGACCAGTGTTATGCACCAGAGGGTGTGGTGTGTTGGAAGCCAAGTGAAGAAAGTGTATGGAGGAAGACAGTTATTGATTGTGTCAAATACTGTTGATAAGTAAAATCAGATTAGGGCTGGAAAATGACCTTTGGATTTAGCTAATTGGAGGTAAATCATGACCTTGACAAAAGCAGTTTCACTGAAGTGGTGGGGGGCAAACATCTGCTTGTAATGGGTCTAAGAGGAAATGGAGGAGAGAAACTGGATACAGAAGAGACAACCATTGTGAAGAGTTTTGCTGCAAAGAGGTGCAGTGCGAAGGATCAGCATTTGGCAGGGAAAGTGGGGTAAGGTGAAGTCTTTTTATGATGGGAGAAATAACATAATGCTTGTATGCTGAAGAGAATTATATAGTAGAGAGTAAAGAAACGATGCTTTTGAATAGCAGAGAATTCCAGTAGTAATGCTCTTGGGTACATCAGAGAGGATGGGCTCAAATGTTTCTCAATGAATAAATGCACATAAACACTTTCACGTGTTTATATGGTTATGTAGATCACCATACAAAATAGCTTACATTTCTTCTTTATTCACACAGGAAAACATTGCATAAGCAAGGGTTTAAATTTTTTTTCAGTAATGTGAATGGCAGGGATTTAAAAAAAATATCCTCTCGTTGATTCTCTTAAAGAATGCGGTATAGTGCTTTGAGCTGTACCTCCTTTGCAGGTGGAAGTCTGTAGGATTGTTTATTTAGGTCATGGTGACTAGAGGGTAGGTTCAGAAGTAAAGAAAATACTTACTGTGCAAAGATAAGACCTTTTGAACAGAAGGGACAGTTTTGATGTCTTGGAGTTCTGGGATAATGAGGTTTAAATCATGCCTCTGGGTGGGAGAAATGCAGTGACAATGGACTGGTGTTGAAGAGGGTGAAAAGTTACAAAGAAGTTTCTTCTAGTAATTGGATTTAAGAATTTCAGGCATTTATATTTTGTCTTTCGGATAGAAAATAATACAGCATTCTGCTGGCGCTAACCAATTTCCTCAATAAATAAGATTATGCATGGGTATATATGTATACATAATTTATATTTTGAAAATCTGTTACAGATATACTTAGGTCTTGAATTAATTGATGAGATTTGTTTATTTGGTTATCTTTCTTATAAAATATATTAAAAGTACTGCTTTAAACTGTAGGCACACAATTAAAACAAAATGTGAACATTATATTTGATTTAAAAGATATATTAAAATTAATGCCCTTTATTATTTTACATACTGAATTTTACACAGTCAACATTCTATTGAAGAGAATAGATTCTAAAAAACAATGAAAGCACAGGTAGAAAATAAATAACTGCAAAAGACTGATTCTGATTGTTCTTTTCTTGTGTCCTGAATACCCTATGCTATCTTTGACTACAAGGATGCCTTGCTTATGTGATAAAGAGGCCTAGAAGTGAAAAAAAAATACTAGCTAATGAATAATGCATGTGTTCATAGCAATGGTCAAATTATGCTGTTTCCTAGTGGATACCATTTTTCTTCATTGAGTGGGACACTACAGAGTTGGATGTTAATTGCTCCCACAAATACGGTTTTACTCTTCACAATAAGCATTAAGACATGTCCTTGGAGCTCTGTGACTTCATCATACACTACCTAAAAAGGAAAAGAATAATGAAAATATAATTCAGACATGCTTAAATACACTTTCTTTCGAATATTGCTTTTAATAAAAGAAATTTAATTGCTAATATCTTGTACCCTGGAATGGATAGGTTAATGTTAGAATCTTTCATTTCTAACTTTAATTCTGAAAAGCTAAAGGTTCCACTAACATAATGGAGTTTAATGACAGACCATTTCTCTAAGAATCTTAGAATTTACTGATTCCACTAAGTATTGCCCACTCCAAATTTAGTAAGACTGTAAATTACTCTCTCTCGGGAGAAATTTAAATACCCTTCACCCTTTAACTGTCCTTGAATTCTCTGCGCAATATTGGTACTAGAACACCATTTTTCTTAGACCTTATTCCTTCTGTAAGTTAACAATAATTTATTGTGTATTTTAAAATAACTAAAAGAGTAGAATTGGAATGTTCCTAACACAAAGAAATAATAGATGCTTGAAGCGATGAATGTTTCAATTACCCTGATTTGATCATTACAGATTGTATGCTTGTATCAAAACATCACATGTACCCTGTAAACATGTGCAACTATTATGTCTTCATAAAAATAAAAAGAAGAATATCACTTTCCTGTGTTGAAGGCTAATGAGGAAAGACAGACCAATTTCTATTATTTCCTTGTGCTATTTAAGTGCAGTACATTGTGAAGAAGTCAATGTATGGTTACTTTTATTTATTTAAAATTGCTTAGTTTTTAATTATGAAAATACACGTTCATTAAATGAAATATGTCTGAAACAAAAAAAGTACAGAAAAGGAAGGAAAAAATCTGAATTTTCACCATTGGGAGATAATTACAGTTAACATTTTGATGTTCTCTTTGTTTTCTATATATAATCACTTTTTGAGAATCTGACTTGTAATTATGCTGTATATACAGTTTTCTGTCTTGTTGTTTTTCTTGTAACTATTTTTATTAAAAGGGATCTGTTCAGTGTGTTTTAAACTGTCCAGAATGTGAGTTACAGGCATCACCATTGGGGACCCACAGTGGTAGAGACTTACAGGTGTAGTACGATGAAGAAATTAGTTATCCATCATGCACGGAGGCGCAAACCGAGTGGAAATCTGACATGGTTACCAGGGAAATGTCTTAGAACACATTTAGACAACGAATTTCATATGCTCTTACAAACTCGCTTGCTTTTTACAGCCAAGTCATAAGACAGAAATTTTCTTAATATATGCAGAAAAAAGGAAAAAAAAAGCAGAAAAGACAGTGCGAGAAGGAAGGGAGCCCTCTGAGTTCACTGTGAGGTCCTCTCAGTGTGTATGGATGTGGTTTCTGTCCTTCACACAGCACAGGTCTACCATTTATGAACCCATTAATTTATCAATGAAATTCAGTTCAAGATCAATGCGTTAGCTGCTCTGAAAAATGATTCACTTATCAAGTAAATAATAATTCCATCAAGGGACATGAGGTGCAATGCAATGTTAATCCAGTCTACCCTGCTCCATGTGACTGCTCCTGGCTACTCCTCTTCCAGAATCTCACTCTCATTCCACACAGGAGATTATCTTTGAGTTGTCTACTATTGTTCGTTCACATTATTCCATTTTATCTATTGAGTTCTCCTGGGATAATAAAAAAATCTCAAAATCCTACCACTGTAATTCATGTTCTTTAACTACAATTGGATGCCCAGTATTGCCAGGAAATCTTTCCAGGACTTCAGAGTAAACTCTTTTTATTTTTCTCTGAGTGGCTATTTTCAACTGTCCGAACTATCCTCCATTTTCCTTTCTACAACACTTTCAGCAGATGAACTCCTCTCCTATTTTACAGCAAAAACGGATAAAGGGGTCCTCAAAGTGTTACTGTATATGAACTAGAAAACTGGAACAACTCTAAGTATTAGGTCTTTGGAAATGTCTGGCTTAAGCACTCTGTGAACTGTATGAATAAGCTCTAAATTATAAATTTAAAAAAAATCAATAATTTATATTTACATGACTCTGTTGTCAACTGTATGTTTTATCATTTGCATAATGGTTATAATAATCCTTACCTTTTAGCCTTGTGGGGAAGAATAAATGAGATAGTGAATATAAGCCCTACCTACACAGCCTGGCACATATCAGACACTAATAAATTATAGCTGTAAAGAAGCCGTCAAATACACAAAAAGGAAGAGTTGTTTCTTGATATTGTGTATCAGTTGACTAGAGAAAACCCTTCCAGACAGAATGGAGTCTCCCAGATATTCAGCAAGATGAAAGTCTGAAGAGATGACTTTAGGAATTAATTGCTTTCTTGGTTAAAATACAAACATTTGAACTTCCAAAATTTATATTACTTAAAGTAAATTTTTTTCCCTGTGCTTCATTATGCAAAAGTTATTTTCTTAAAAGTGACAGGTTTTACAAACATGTAATCATGGCACATCATAGATGGTATATATCTCTTTTAATTGCTTTACTGCATCCATAGTGTTGTTTAAAAAAAGCATTTTTTAACTGTACAATGAATAATTAATCAGTAATGCTAGCAAAGTGCTCAGATGATTATATTCTTTGAGATTTTTCCACCAAATAATTTAATATATATTCTGCCTTCATATAAACAGAACCAAAAATGGACAGCTTTTAATTTCTCTTTATAATAATTTTTACCTATAGGCATGAGCCAAGTCTTCACTATCTTCTGACAAATACTAAATTTGTACTTTTCAAATTATTACATCAAATTTAAAACATTTAGAGTAATTAATATCTATTAACTTCCATACTACAAGCATTCACTGTGCATTATTTAGGGGAGGGTCTACTAAATCATGATCGCAATTTTCATGATTGCGATGGGAGAACAATAAGATGGAAACTGAAGTGTCTAGTGCTGGCGGGAAGAGGTTTGAGGAGACAGAATGATGAAAAAGAGTTCAAAAGTGAGAATCAGGCAGTTCTGGGCTTGAAATCTAGTCGTGTGACTCCTGGACCTCAACGTCTTTATTTACCAATACAATTTTCATCATGTTGCAAATATCAACTGAGATGATGATACAGATGACAATAGCTATTGCTTACTCACTGTACTGTATACCTAGTATTGTGCTAATCACTGCATATTCTGTAAGACATTTTAAGTCATATAAAACACATAGAACATTTCTGTTCTGTCCTTTCTAATTTTCCTTTTATATAATACTTTATAACAGGATAATGTCTAAGAAAAGGATACAATGTACAAAATGCATTGACTATAACAATGTAATTCTCTTATAAAATAGAAATTCTGTATTTCTAAAGAATCATTTTTTTAAAATGATGGTTTTTAAGAAGATGTCAAAGGTAGTAGCATGGAAAGAGGCTTTGGAGCCAGGATCCCGGCTCTGCTTCCTAAAGCTGTGTGGCAGCTACCTGCGTTGCTACCCCTAG
Organism: Lepilemur ruficaudatus; assembly: GCA_963574885.1. Lineage (NCBI taxonomy): Eukaryota > Metazoa > Chordata > Mammalia > Primates > Lepilemuridae > Lepilemur > Lepilemur ruficaudatus. Next base: position 7,731 of record CAUYRT010043302.1, on the reverse strand, counting down.
CCCCAGCCCCCCTCGAGCCCAGTCATGCCTGTCACCGGGATTTGTACATGACAGGGGTTTTCACGGAGTCTGCTTCTGCTGACAAAGTCTATTGGCACTCACTCTGGGAAGTATCAAATAGACAAGCTTAGCCTCCTATCAAAGCCTTCATGTTCGAAGGGCGGAGCCTCTGTCACTTGGCCATGTCCCTGACCCAGCCTCTCTCATGTCTGGGCATTAGGGAGAGAGAGGGCTGGGAATAAAAAAGTAAAGGAACTATTTTCATGAAAGGCTTTGTAAGACATTGGTATGCAATGTAATATCTCTTTTGTATTCCTCTAAGAGATTTATATAAAGAGGGGAGTGAGGTCATTCTCTCCCACTTCACAGAACATTGCACGGCTTTGGCAGTTTGAGAAACCCCAGCTGTGGTGAGTGGCTGAGGCAACGGGATGCAGTGAGGAGGTGGAAGTAGGGGAGACGTTTAAAACAAGGTAGATGCCATGTGAGGACTCACTGGGCTCTCTGGTAAGAACGGGGCTTATGAGTAAGGACATCAAGTAAGGTGTCCCCAAGGATGCACAGAAGTCATTGAGGGATTTAGCACAGACATGGGTTCCTATGTCACAACTGTGGGTAAGAGAAAGTAAAATCAGGGTTAAAATTAGTTTTTTTTTTTTTTTGCACTTTTTATATTCTTGTTGTATTGATGCAAACATGGAGCAAAATGGGAGAAATATTAAAATATTGTCGCTTTTTTTCTTTATGACTCTCTAAATTCAACCAGCTTCCTTGCCAAACTCGTTTGTATAATGACCTCTTATTGTCCTGATGACTACTACAAAACTTGTCATTTGTGCATGCATTGCTTCAAATTTCTGCTGCTTTGGATTATGTACAGATTGGAATTGGCTATGCATGGACCATGGTTTTTGAAGCAATTTTAAATGTATCTAGAGTACAAACAGTGTGTGTTCATGCTGCAAATATAGATTGATTGAGAGGGTATTGTAGTGATTTCTAATCAGTGGGCCATAGATGTGTGAGACCTAGAATTATTGCAAGCCATCAAAAAATTCACATGTACAGTAAGCATTATCAAATAATCTTCATGCATGTGTCTCTACTACTGTTTTTATAGTACAGAAAGCTTAAGATAAATAAAACACAAAATTAAATTCTCCTGAATTGTTAGTGGCTTTTTGTTATTATGTGTTTCCTTAGTTTGAGAATGCTGATGGATGTATGGCATGAAGTCTGAGAAGTTACTTGATAGTGAGGTACAAGGTCTTGTACTCATAAGTACGAAAAGAAACAAGTGCTATATTATTAGGAGATGTATATCTCTAGGTGTTGACATCATGACAAATAATAAAATTCAAATAATAAAGTGTCAAAACATTTTTCCTTACAATTTAGAGAATCTGTGTGCATGTGTATATATTTTTTTTACATTTTATTCCCACACAAAGTGTCACTTATAAAACTACCTCAAATATTTAATCACACGTCTTCTTAGAAGTATTAAAAATACTAAAAAAGATAAGACATTTTCCCCGTACTCAAGATGTTTATGATAACCTAGAAAAGAACACGTAGGACTAAATAAATGATTCTAAGTGTGGTGTAAGAGTCCCAGAGGCGAGAGTATTAACAAGGTTACGTTTGAGGTCAGCCTCAAAGTAGGCAGAGAAGGACAGAGAAGGGTGAATGGCAGCATGAGTTCCATCACCAAAGTCACAGAAACCATTCAGGAAATGACAAACTGTCTGATGTGACAGTAGAATATGGCAAGTGTGGGGCAATAAACAAGTACGAACACACAGATATTCTTGATTGATTTTTGATAAAGGTGCAAAAAAAATTTGATGGAGAAACAGTTGCCTCTTCAATAAATGGTGCAGGAGTCACTAGTATCCACAGGGGGATTTAAAAAAATACTGATGTAAACCTCACATTGTATTAAAAATTTAACTCACAGTGGATAATGTACTTAAATATAAAATGGAAAGCTATCAACTATAAATTTTTTAGGAGAAATATAGGAGAAAATCTTTGGGGCTTAGTGCGAGGGGAAGAGTTCTTAGATTTGACACCAAATGAATGGACCATAAAAGGAAAAATTATAAGTTGGCTTCATCAAAATTAAAAAACCCTGTGAAGAGGATAAAAAGATAAGCTGTAGACTGGGGAAAAGTATTTGCAAACCACGTATCTGACAAAGAACTAGTATCCAGAATATATAAAGAACTCTCAGAACTCAACAGTAAAAATGCAAACTATCCAGTTAGAAAATGGTCAAAGACGTGAAGACACATTTCACAAAAGAGGGTGTACAGAGGGTAATCAAGCCTCTGAAAAGAAGTTCACCATCATTAGTCATTAGGTAGATGCAAATTAAAACCACAATGAGATACCATTCTATACCTATCAAAAGAACTAGAATGAAAAATAATGACAATATCAAATGCTGGAAAGGATGCAGAGAAACTGGATCACTTGTACGTTGCTGGTGGGAGTGTAAGATGGTATAGCTTCCCTGAAAAAGAGCTTTGCAATTTCCTGTGAAACTAAGTATGCAACTACCACATACTCTAGCAATTATACTCTCAGACATTTGTCCAAGGGACAAATTACGCTCACACAAAAACTAATACATCAATGTTTATGGCAGCTTTTATTCCCTATGTCCCTGAGCTGGAAGCAACTTAGATGTCTTTTAGTAGGTGAACAGTTAAACAAACTGTGGTGTCTCCGTACCATGGAATGGTACTCACTAATGAAAAGGAACAAACAATTATTATGTTCAGCTACTTGGGTGGATTCTAAGGAAATACAGTGAGTGAAAAAAACATCTAAAAATGTTATAAGCTGCATAATTCAATTTATATAATATTTGAAGTGACAAAATTATAGGGATGTAGAAGAGATTAGTGGTTGCCAGGAGTTGGGGAGGGGAGAGGTGTCTGAGACTAAGACAGGGTAGCACAGGTAGTCCTCGTGATGGTACTCTTCCATATCTTGACTGTGGTGGTGGTGACATAAGCCTATACTTGTGATAAATTGCACAGAGCCAACACACACACAGATACATAAGTGGACATGTGAAACCGGTGAAGTCTAAGTGGGGTAAATGGATTGTACCAATGTCAATTTCCTGGCTGTGATATTTTAGTTAGGCTAGATGTTATCACTGGGGGAAAGAGGTTGGAGGGTATTTGAGTTCTCTCTATATTATTTCTTACAACTGTGTATGACTCTGTAATTATCTCAAAATAAAATAAGAAATAGAGTATGAGGATAATATTGCTCCAAGAGACAACTCAGGAAAATTACTGAGTCAAGTTTTAGGGGCTATGAATGCCATGTTTAAGATTTCGGACTTTCTATAGCAGGCAGTGAGAAACCATTGACAAAAAAATTCAGCAGAGGAATAATAAATATGAGTAGTTTCTGAAAGACACCTTAGGCAGAAATGTGAAAGATTAAATTAAAAAAACACAAGACATGAGGCAAACAGCAGGCTACTGTAATAGCCAATGTGACAAGGACCTCAAACAGAAAAGCAGCAATGGAACACAAAGGAGATGGTGGATTGAAGAGGCAGGCAGCTGACAAGTAGAACTGTCAAAACTTAGTGATCAGTTGGAAATGTGAGGAAGAGGGAGGCGTCATTAGAAGGTATCTCTTGAGATGGCAAACAGATGAGGAAAACCTGGTTTAAAAGCTCCTTGGAGACAGTCAAAAGGAGCTCTCCAGTAATCAGGTAGAAGTGCAGATCAAAAGCTTGAGAGGGAAGCCAGGGCTTGAGGAATAAATTCAGTTGCAACTTACATATGGGTGAAAAATGAAAATGTGGATACAGAAGATAATTTTGAAAGCATATAAATGAAGAAGAGATGAGGGTGTATCCATCATGGGTCTTCAGCAAACAATCATATTTCAAGAGGAAGAAGGGCAATGAAGGAAAATGAGAAAGTGTTTAGAGAAAATGGAAGGGAATTAAGAAAAGGAACAACTCTAGGATCTAAAGGGAGGTTTCAAGAAAGAGGGTGTGGTCAGTAGCACTGGGGAGAGGATGGCCCAAGGGCTCTTTGGGTTTAGCAATTAGGAGTCTATGATGTCACTTGAATAAAGCACTGTTAATGAAGTTCAAAATCCACATTACAAAGGATTAAAGGATGAAGAGGGAATAGCAAAGAGCTGAAGTGAGAGCAGGTTGTGGGAGTTAATTTTGCAAAAATTTGAAGGTGATAGGGAGGGAAAGAAAATTTGCTTAGAAAGGCTGAGTTGAGGAATTTTCTATTTTTGTTTTTTTAAGAGCTCTGAGTGGAGGATCCAGTGCATGAAACAATCTTAAGAAAAGGAGAGCAAATAATCAGCTGAGCAAGGTACAGAGGAGATGGGAAAAGATGGAATCAAGAGAATAAATATAGAGGTTTGCCTTAGAAAGAAGTTGGGGAATTGGATTTTCAAATTGGACATTACGAGTGGATTAGAGAGCTACTTATGATATAAATTAACTTTAATTTGTATTTTGTCTTTATTTTTTTCTGTTTTTCAAAAGGGATTTTCTGAGATTTACTGTTATTCACAGGGTAGCTTATGATAAAATTATGCAAGGGAAATCAGGTATAGTAGACTAAGGTTAGAGAAAATAAGACGAAGTCAAGGAGAGTGTTAGTATGCAAAACAAGTCTTGTGCTCTTGCTGGAGGTGAACCACAATTTGAAAATTGGTTCACAAAAGCTTTGAAAGCAGTATCTGTATTTTCCAGTGCCCATAGCATCTAGAACAGTGATCAGTATACTGTGACTATTTTGGGAAATATCCTTCCTTTATGGAATAAAGCTGCCAATTACTGCAAATTCTCCATATTTGGTTGTTAAGCTGAAAAATGGTAAGAAAAATACAAAATGACTGGACAAGAGATGAATCATACTTACAATTTCATTGTAAGTGGGGTCTGTACATTTTGGAACAGATTTTGTTTTCCTCCTACGAACTTCACTGGGATATGGTAAAAGATAAAATTCAACATGTGCACTGGGCGCAGAGCCATCTGGGAGATGCTGCAAAGGAAAATGGTTATAAATATTAATGAGCTTTGCTATCAAAGAAAACAAATACATAACTACCAAATATCCAGACCAAAGGCAGGATCAGGATTTATTATAGTCACTCTGTTTATCAGAAAATAGGAGAAAATCAAAAGAAATACATCACTGTTCAAAAATAATCCCAAACAACAGTTTAAAAGGGTGAAATTGTGTTTAATTGTGCATCTTAAATTAAAGGTTGTGCCAGAGAACTATATTTAAAAGTCCATTACATATCATTTATTTTAATTTTTTTTACAGTAAAAGCTAAATTTGCATTTTTGACAGATATGGTCAAGAGATGAATATTAGTCACAAGCAGAGGCAGGAATTAAACGCCTCAGGATGCTGTATAACACTTGCAAATCAAAAAATTCCAGTTTAACACATAAAATGAGATGTAGCATTTAATGATATGCATATGTATATTATATAATATCACATTTTAAAGCAAAATTTAATTAAAATATTGATTAGACCTTCAATTCTAATACACTTACAAGATTTTAGAATGGTTATAATAATTTTATTATCTAAATTACTCTAAATTATAATATATTGGCTAATCCTTTTTAAATTGTGTTCTGTGGAGCTCCAGAAGTTGCCTAAAGAGCTGCCTGAATGGCAAGGCCAAATGGGTGGGTCTCTGGACCCTCACCCCACCCCCCACTTCTTCCTAACCTCCTCCGACCCAAGCTCCCCCATTCTGGCTTCAGAACTTCTCTCCTTCTTTTCCTTCTTTCCTTCAAATCTATTATGGATATTTTAATTTCTTGCTATATCATTTGAAGAACGAGTCCACTGTTTCAAAAATTTGGAAACCATCGCGTTCTTGAGAGAAATGGATTCTCTTTTTGTGATCTTGACCAAACGAAGAGTAAATGGTACCAAAACTCTGAATGTCTGGTTTGATAAAATGAGAAATGTTTGTATAATTCATACTTAAAGAAGATGATTTAAATGTCAAATGAGGAAATTAAGTGCTTGTTTTGTCTACTACATTCTAACTACCAAATCAGTATTTTTCAACAAACATATTTTATGCTCTTAAGTATAGTGATATTCACAGGTGAGCATCGTGTGCCACTCCCAGCCCCCTTACCTATAATTATCTTTCTTCAGTAGGCAAAAAAGCCTATTGGAAAGCAAGGAAGCATGGTATGTATTATTATAGGACTAACTTTTATTCAGTTCTAATATCCATGGTAAAAATTATATCATTAGGGATTTTTGGCTCCTTATTATTATACTGACAAATTTGATAAAATTCATCTGGACACACCAGTATGTCAAGAGGTTGAGAATAAGAACTGCTGCTTTAGATGGAGCTCAAGGTATACATTTCCTATTTGATATCCTCCCCCAGGAGGGGGAGCTCTAAAATCTATCAATGGCATAATGGATTTTTCAGCGACACAGAAAGAAGCAGCTACTAATGTTTGAGAGATTAGTGGTTTTTTGTTTTGTTTTGTTTTTGTAAGAAGAATGAAGTGGTAAAAGTGTTTCTGCTCTGTGTAATTTTCTGTCTTTTCTGCTGTGGGTGTTAAGGATGTCATACCTATAATCCCTGTAGGATCCAATTGCGTGGTTAAATCATGTTTCTGGAAATGGACTTTCTGAACACAAATCTGGGCCCCCAAATATGTCAGCTATATGGCTTTAGGCAGGTGTGATGGCTAACGTTGTATGCCAACTTAACCAAGTCATGGGATGCCCAGATCTCTGTTAAACATTTTCTGGGTGTGTCTGGGAAGGCTTAAGCACCACACAAATGACCTAAAACTTCTATGTGTGCCCTAAAGGAGATCCTTATCTCCTATATTGATAGGGCTGAGATTACTTAAAAGCAAATGCAGAGTCTCATCCTGCCCCTGGTTGAATGACAATGCAAGTTGAACCCCCAGCTTCCCAAGGTGTCTACTGTTAAAGTAAAGGCATTGGTTGGAAAAGAATGGGATCCTGTAAGTTGGGATGGGGATGTGTGGGAAGACCCTGATGGAATTTGGGACATGGAGCTACTAAATTCTGATGAGTCTTCTTTTCCAGTGGAAATGGCCTTCCCATCCCCAGTGGTATCGGCTTTTTCACTTCCCTGTGCCCTCTGAGAGCAAATTAACCCTGCACTGCTTGAGGAAATTGTAGTGGCCTCTTCTGAGGCAGTTGCCATGCAAGACAATGCTGATGTTCCTGAGAAATCCTACCCCGCTGTCACCCCTCTTTAATTCTGGACCTATAAATAAACTCAAGTTCCAGCAGCCCCTAAAGGTGAGGTTTGGAGTGTGACCCAGGAGGGGTGTGCTGAAAGAACTGAAAGAACTGCTTGAGTTTTCTAATTTATACAGCCAGAAATCTGAGTAATGAGTGGGAATGGATAGTAAAGGTGTGGGATAATGGTGGAAGGAACATAAAGTTGTATAATTTGAATTTTTTGTTATGGACTCACTGACTAGAGATTCTGCATATAATGTTGAAGTTCAGGGAGTTAGAAAGTGTTCTAACGATTTGTTAGGTTGGCTGACACATGAACCAAAAGGTGGTCCATGGTGAGTTGGAAATGCCAGACATGCCTTTGTTTATCTTAGAAGAAGGGATTTAAAGGCTTAGGGAGAGTAGAATGTTAGAGTAGATTTGTTGCTTAAGACCTATTAACCCA
>CAUYRT010043301.1:0-10366 GCA_963574885.1 Lepilemur ruficaudatus | reverse complement strand
GATGAAGATTCCTCCCTTCCTTCCTCCTCCCCATCCCTCCCTCCTTTCTTCCTTCCTATTTTTCTGACTTCCAAAAAATATATACAGGCAGTCTTTGACTTACAATGGTATGACTGAAGATTTTTTGGCTTTACCATGGTGTGAAGACAATAGGCATTCACTAAGAACTGTACTTCAAGTATCCATACAGCCATTCTGGTTTAGCTTTCAGTTCAATATTCAACAAATTACATGAGATACTCAACACTTTATAAAATAGGCTCTGCATTCATTGATTTTGCCCAATTATAGGCTAATGTAGGTGTTCTGAGCCCGCTTAAGGTAAAGTAGGCTAAGCTATGATGTTCAGTAGGTTAGGTGTATTCAATGCATTTTTGACTTGCAATGTGTTTGTCAGGATATAGCCCCATCATAACCTAAAGAGCATCTGTATTGATTATCCAATACATGATAGAAACTCCAGTAGCAAGTTTAATAAGATGTACCTCCCTTAGCCCCCAATAAGCTTAAAGTAAAATGAGGGCAGAAACCTATAATCAAGCAATTAAAAGGCAAAAATGCCATGGATAAATATTAGTAAGTTTCCGTGTGTGGGGACACTTCAGATAATACTGATTGATGAATAGAAGTTAGAAGGACAAACAAGTGGGGGAAAACATTCAAACCTGAGAAAACAAAATAGGCATCATACAGGTATGAACCTGCGTGGTGCAGAGAAACCAAAATTCTTTAATGTGGCTGAAGTGAATGAGGAAGTGAGGCAATGGTGGAGTCACTGGGCTGGGAAGAGCCTGGCACGCTGAACTAGGGAGCCGGAGCTCCTCTTGAGAAACTAGAGACAGCCTTGTAAGTCTTTTAATCACAAGAATGTGTCAGGAACAAGAGTGAATGGTGGGAGGTTTGGGACATGGAGATGAATGGGACTACGTTTCTGATAAAGGCTGGGATTGAGAATGAGCAAAACCATGAGATCATTCTAGGGCACCTTCCCAGGATATTCAGGTTTATGTAGCAATGTGTAGTTTAAAATACTATATCTAACATGGCTAGAATGTATATCATAGAGAGGAAGTGCAAAGCAAATAAAATTTTAAGAAAGAATATAAAAATTAAATACTTCTGCTTTTAATTGGAATCATTTCAGGTTATGTTTCTGGTTTATCTCAAATTGTCTCTCTGGCACTTCTTTCTAATAAGGGAGGGATTAGGAGGAAAAGTCTTAGAATCTTAAGAAGGGACTGCGCAGTCATTCATACAAGAGATGACGAGCTGGGGAAATGCACACAGGGATGGCAAGCAGGGGATAGATTCATGTGGCCCCAAAACAGCAGGCTCTACAGGACTTGGAGAGAGTAGTTATATGAAAGAGAAGGAAACAAAAGACAAAGTTCAGGGTGGCTAAGGTTTCTGCAGGAAATGTGAGAGCTAGGAAGAAAGCCACAGACGTAGAAATGCAGAGGAAGAGTTTGGCTGTGGATGTGCCAAGCTGGAGGTGCCTGTAGGACATTGAAATAAGGAAACGGCAGAACACAGACCAGAAAGTCACTGAGTGCACTGACTGGGGAAGCCATGGGTACGCACGAGGTTCACCCAGGGAACGTGCATACAATAAGGAGAGGAGAAAGCCAAGGGAGCTCCCAGGAAGCGTGGATATTTAAGGTGTAAAGCAGTGGAAAATGAGACAGCAAATGAAATGAAGGCGGCAATTTTAGAGAGCAAGGAGGAAAATGAAAGGGAGTGGTGTCACAAAAGCGAAGAACACATTTTAAAAAGGAGGAGGACCTGTGCAATGCTGCCAAGAAATCAAGAATGTCCTCTTGCCTTGGCCCCAGGAGAGTGATGAAGACTCTACACGGTTTCACTAGAGTGTGCACCTGCTGAAGAGAGAACTCTGCGTGTTAGTGAGCACCAGTGGGAACAGGGGGCAAGATCTGTCTAAATCAACTGGAGAGAGGCCAGCCCAGGCGGGGGTTCATAGACATGGATGTAGGCATTGCCTACGATCTTTTCTAAAACTGTGGTCCCCAACCCCTGGGTGGAGGACCAGTACCAGTCCATGGCCTGTTAGGAACAGGGCCACACAGCAGGAGGTGAGTGGCAGGCGAACAAGTGAAGCTTCATCTGTATTTACAGCTGCTCTCCAATTGTTCACATCACCGCCTGAGCTCTGCCTTCCCCCCAGCACCCCTGTCCGTGGATCTATTGTCTTCCATGAAACCAGTCCCTGGTGCCAAAAAGATTGCAGACCGCTGTAAAAGACCATGTTAAGAAAGTCATTTAAGCACATGAACTCACATCTTGATATTTTTTCCAATTTATTGTACATATATATTTTTTTTCTTTTAAAGCAGAGAAGGAATCCCCTAAGAACTGACTAATTCAGTGCTCCTGAGAGAAAGCCAGTCCATCGCTGTAGCTGGAGTTGAGTTTTAACTAGAGAATGCAGCAAAGGATGACTTCTTGTTTAGTCTTTCCAGACACATCCATTTTTTAAAAGTAGCGACCATAAGTAACTAGGTCCTCATCTCTAAAATAATAAAATGGGAAAATTGCATCACTAAGTTTGACGTTACTTTTTAGCACTACTTAAGTCTGCACTCACTCTTCTTAACAATTGCCTTTTGTTTTCAGTAGACTCAGCCCCACTCAAAAGGTGTCGGGAGGGTGACTCACCTGGAACTGTGCTCCTCATTTTCCACACCCTGGTGTCATTGATCTCATTGGTCACCGTCAGAACTTGAATGAAGACCTGTTTTACATGTAAGAAGCCCTGCATTTGGTCCACTAAAATTCTGTTGTCTGAAAACATACAGGTTCAAGTTTCATAGAGAAATAATACCAAGCAGGCTATCCAAAGCGATGTCTATTCATCTCTGACAAATCTTCCCAACACTTTTCAGTCATTGTTATGGCTACAGTATCATTGTTCTTCTGCAAACAGGAGTCACACAAGACACAAAAAAGGCCATGTTATCACTGCCTCCTTTTGGACTTGGTGGCAGAATTCATTATCCTTCACCGTAAGGGAGGCTGCCCTGTCGCAGTCACCAGCCCTGCGCCTCTCAGGGAAGGGTTAACGTCATTTGTTTGTAACACCCTCTTCCTGGCTGCTTTTCAGTTCAGTCCTAGAATTGCTTGATGTATAGTAATTATTTCTCCCAGCTAATAAAAACACATTTTTTTTCTTTCTTTCTCATTTAGAAGGAAAATTACAATTGCTACTGTTGAGAGAAATTGTGAGTTCTAACTAACAATATAACTCCTTCACGTTTTCTTAGTAACTCACTGAAAACTTTCAGTCTTATCTGCATTTATTGTACCATCTATAGCTTCCTGTTACAAGCGTGCTTTGCTATTTCCATCCTTCAGGTACACACAGACACACACCCAGGTACACATGCAGGTGCGGCCCTCTTGCACCCAGTAGAAAGCACAATGCTTTTGTTTGTACATTTCAGAGGTAACCACTAAAGCGTGACTCATGAGGCATTACTGGGGACCACTTTGTCTTCACTGGGTTGTAGAGGTTGCAGAGGTACTTATGCAATTTGGCCATATTCTTGGCATTGTAAAATAGGTGTAATCTCATTTTCTACGTCTGGAGGCTTTTGCAGTGCAGTGACAATTACACAGTTAAGAGGATTGATATGACATGTATCGTGGTTGAGTGATTAGGTCTTGGAAGGGGATTCTGTGTATGTGTCTCAGTTTCCTATTCTATCATGCACTGTAGACCTCTGTAATACCTTTTTAAGCAACTCAGACACATCTTTTGGGATCTTCCCTAGCTTTTCTCCATGCTATTTTAGCCCCCTTATTAATCTCCTTACACAGACAGACTTGGTCTTTGCAGATCATTTTTCATCGAAGAGCTAGTCTTTATTTCCTATTTTTCATGGTCTTCTCATGTAGTAAACATTCCAGAACCTACACGTTTCTCTTCTTCTTTTTAATTTAAAAAAGCACCTGAATTTCTTTTTTGGGGCATAATGTCAAATTCTAAAAAAATTTTTGTCAGGCATGGTTCTTAAATTCCTCCAGGGAGAAAGTGATAACTTACTTTCTTGTATTTCGTTCACTTAAATTTGTAAAGTAAATTTCATTTTCTCTTAAAAAGTGGTTGTATCATTTCAATGTTTTTAATGGGATATCCCTGGACTGATATTGTCTTTCTAGCTTGGCCTTTTTTTTCCCTTCTGAATGCATTTTTTTTTTCTGAACTATTTCTGAATTATTCAGTGTGTTGTTTTCTCATCAACATGTAAATCTGCCTAGACGAGGTGTGTTTAAGACTGAGACGCCAATGTTTGCTTTAAATCTACCTTCGTACTCACAACTTGGCAAGAAACACTAACATGCAAATACTCTTTATAAGGATACCAATTACTAATGTATTTCCCAACTCCACTCCATAATGGTTTCACTCAAAAATGAAGAGATTTAACACTAAGACCCCTGAGGCAGTGAAGATGCCAACACTCAAATGATGATAATCTTGTCTACATTTTGATATAGGTTTGCTAGGAAAATCCCTCTTAGGTGATGCTTTTGGCAGAACAATGACACAATAATTTGTACCTAACAACCTCCCAGGTAAGAGGGAGAAAAATGCCAGTGAAACAAATAACAAGATTAAGTAAAAACATGGGGGTTCCTTAAAACCAAATCACTAAATGACACCCAGAAGTGTCAGAGGACAGGGAGCACAAGCTTTCAAAGAACTTTTACATCAGAAAGCAGCTTTTAAAGTTGAACATCTCAGAGATTAATAAGATCTGGGACAAGTTGTGACTCTGTTCATACTGTCTATGTACTGACAGTTCTCTAGGTGAAGAGAGGAAGCTCTGGGCCCCAGGAAGGGAACCCTGAACGCCGTCAACTGAGTCCTAAGATAAATGTATCTTTACATAGCAGTGCTTTGACCAATGGAGAGGGAATTTTTGTTTCTGTTATAGTTTCAAGTTTTTAACCTTTACAATGAAGGGTGGGAGGGTACTAGTTATTGAAATATAATTTTTTCCTGTTTAAAGCAGTGGTTCTCAATCCAGGGCAATTGTGCAGCCTCTTCCCATGAGACGTTTGGCAATGTCTAGAGATGATTTTAGTTGTCACAACTGGAAGGGGGCACTACTGGCATCTAGCGAGTAGAGACCAGAGATGCTGCTAAACATAGTACAATGCACAGCACAGCCCCCTACAACAAAAATTATTCATGTCAAAATTTCATTAAGCCCAAGTTTCAAAACCTTGATTTAGATCAACAAAATATGCAATTATGTTATTTTTAACCTTTTAATAGCCAAAGATTAAAGCATGTTAATAATTAAATATGTACTTTGCAGTTATAAATTCTGTTTCTATAAAAGTCATGAGCACTGGTTTCAGTTTCTGTAGCTCTTCAGCTGATGATTACTACAATTAGAGAAAGAAAATAGCATTTTGTGCGAAACAGAGTAATCTCACAATGAGCAGTGTTTTCATTCATCAGTCGGGCTTACTGCCAAACTAATTTTTGTGCTAAGTTTTATTTCTTTATTGATTTTGAAATAATTTCTGTGTTATTTATAACAAAAACAATAATGTATATGATTGTTGATTTTTTCTAAAATATAATTAAAAATCAATTATTCATTCTCAGACAGCATCAAATAACAGAAAATGAAAATAAGCACCGCATTTTCTCAGTCTGAAGCACCACAATTTTTAGAGACTACAAAAGGAATAGGTCCATGTTTCTAATGGAAACCCTGAAAATAAGGCCTGAATCATCGAACTCTGAATTGCGAGTTACCAGGTCTTCATGTTTGAGAGCAGTCTCTCATCTCAGCAATCAGTAACTCAGCAATCAGCAGAAACCTTTGTGTGGTGATGAAAACACATATTCTCTTTTTAGCTTTTAAAAATCTCTAAATTGGTTACTTGCTAACTATGGTTTTCATGTCTTCAGCTATTAAATGGACAGAAACAATGTGGGTATTGAAAAATTTAAATTATTCTGTATCTGGTTTCAGAAAGAGTAATATTGCATGGCAGAAACAAACTCACTGTGTTGTTCAAATCAGTCTTCACGTCTCAACTCTGTGCAAAGGCCTGGTGCCCTGTGGACTTGGCCTTGGCCTCAGCCCTTCCCCAGCAGAGCCTCGGTTGGTCGGGAGATCTCTGCTGGGGCGTGAAGCGGAGCTCCGAGAAATGCTCCATTGGTGTGTGCTCAAATGCAAACTTCTCCTCAGTCAGCTTTTAACGTCACACTTTCCCAAAGCAGCTTTTTCAATTTTCTCTGTGGGGATTTTATGGAGAGACATCTTAAAAACTACGTCTATCATACAATTTCCTTTCTAAAATGCATTTCACAAGTGGACATCTACTTAATCCACGAATCCAAAGAAAACAATGCCACAGTACTCTCTAGCACTGAGTCCTCAGGACAGTACGGCAGGACGATGGAAGGGAGCCTTTCTGATTCTGGGTCCCCTCTAGGACGTTAATTGCACTTCCGGTGGCTGCAGAGAAATGGTGTTCTTCAGGGCACTGGAAGTGCAAAGTCACACTGACCCCCTGTTAGGGGGTAACTTGTGCAGCTCCTGTCAGCCTTTTTCCTCTCCCATAACTTGCTGTCTATGTTAGATTCCCTGATTATTAGTCAAAACCATTTCTAAAAAGTCGAAATTTCTAAAGGATCCTCTCTGAAAATATGTTCAGTGGTGCACATCTACTCAAAATGGCCTAAATGCTGCACAACAGTGTGGCTGCTGTGACCTCTCCAGGGTCATTTCTCTTCCTTTCCCTGATTTTCACTACGTGGCCCCCTGACTCCGGCTGCTGGCAGTTCCAGGATCACACCACAGCATGTCTCCCGTAGGAAGAGACACTCACACTGTGTCTACTGCTCGGGGACCCCACTCGGGGCCTGGCTCAGTCCCTCCCGGGGCTTACTGTTGGCCCTGGGCTCCCTCCTCTTTCCCTGACACTCCAGGTGGCCACTGTGAGCACCTCCCCTCCCCCGTCCTGGGGCTTCCTGTGCAGAGACAGGCTCTTTGCAGCTGTGTCTTCCTGGACCCACCAGATTTCCCAGTGCACAGGAGACAGTACCATCACTGAATTAATAAAGGAATGACAGAATGAATCAGCAGTCCTGTGTTGAAGCCTCAACCTGTAACGGAAATTCCAAAATCCACCGCAGAAAGCTGTTTAACAAGGAAGAGCACAGATGATGTCATGGACTGAATTGGGTCACCCTATCCCCCAAATTCACATGTTGAAGCTCTAAGCCCCAAAGTGACAATATTTGGAGATGTGGATTTTAAAAAGAAAATCAAGGTTAAATGAGGTCGTAAGGGTGGGGCCCTGATTCATTAGGCCTGGTTTCCTTACGAGAAGGGGAACAGCAGGAGGAAGGCCGGCGGGAAAGCAGACCTCTGCAAACCAAGGGAGAGGCCTAAGGAGAAATTGCCCCTGCCAGCAACTTGGTGTGGACATCCAGCCTGAGGAACTTTGAGAAAATAAATTTTGTTGTGTAAGCCACCCAGTCCAAGGCATTGTGTCATGGCAGCCCAGACTGACTAGTGCAGGTGATATCACAGGTAGTAGATGAGCGCCTCCTGGGTACCAAGCACGGGAGTAGTCTCCGTAACACCCTACCTCATTTTAACACCATGGTGACTCCAGATGATGCACTGCCAAGATAAATCATTGAAACAATCTCATGTGGGATCCTTTAAACTCTTTTAAACTCATTTTCTTCTTCTTGCAATTTGTTTATTTAAATGAAAATCAGGCCCTAGTGTCTACTATCGAATTCAAATCACTGACACCCTAGACATTTTATTGGGCAACAACTTTTCATTGAATTGAAACACAAATCCTTCCAATGCGATAGAATAAAATCCTTAGAATGGATCGTTAAAAATGTATTTCTAGTTTTTTAATCTGCCAACAATATGTACTTAAGTCATAAATAAACTAATCACTTTAATGAGCCTTCATTCTCCAGCGTGCTCACAGTATTTTGACAGTGTCTTCATGTGGACTAGACGAGACGATCCTGGGATAGCTCTCACCCCACTCCAGAGCTCACATCGTGTTATTAAACGTGGCTGCTTCTCCAGCTGGCCCACCGGCTGCACATCCTGTGAAGGCAGCAACTGTCCGGCTCCGTTTCCTCACTTGGAAAGTGGGGATTCCGTAAGCACTGCCTCCTAAGGTTAAACAACGTAACTGATGACTGGCCTGGCGTGCAGTCAGAGTGAGACAAGTGGCAGGTGTGACTGCAGTGTCCTTACCATTACTGTCGCTGCTGTGACCACTCGCTTTTGGAACTGTGCTGACCACAATGCCCAGGCCATTATAGTGCCCTGGTGTCTTCGGGCAGTCAGGCTGCCACAGCAAATTACCATATACTCAGTGGCTTATAAGCAACTGAAATGTATTTCTCACAGTTCTGGAAGGTGAAAGTTGGGTCTCTCTTCTTGGTTGCAGATGTCTGCCTTCTTGTGGTATTATCACATGGCAAAGAGTGTCCCTCTTATAGGGGCAATAACCCCATCCTGAGAGCTCCCCCCCCAGAATCTCGTCACCTCCCAAAGGCCCCTCACCCCCACCTCCTAATATCACCCTATTGGGGGTTAGGGCTTCAATATATGAATTTTGGGGAGACACGGACATACAGACCGTAACACCCAGTGTTTGTGGGATGAATTAATTAAAATCATTTCGCCATTAATTATAGCTAAGTGATGTCAGGTCATACTAGATCTCAGTCTGTCTGAGTACCCAGAATATTTTTGATGTGATTTTTCTCTATAGCAGCCCAGCACTTGGTATTTACTGAAAGCTCAAGCAACATGGTTGGAATTCTTTGAAAGAACTGTAGGAGTCATGTATGTAGACATGGAGGCGAGACTTCTGCAGATTACTCAAGGGTACCGATATTTTCCTGTGCCAATTCCCTCCCAAATTAAGAAGGGCATAGATACAGACTTACTGCTCCATGAAGCCTAATAAATAAGTTTCTTCTGATTTCCTGGGAAGTTTAGATAATAGCAACTACAATTTGTCTTAGCTTTTTACTGAGTTAACCAAAAAATTAAGTACACAGTAAGCTTTATTATTAATTGGAATCTACATTTTCTTATGTTTATTTATTTATTTTTGAGAGAGAGTCTTGCTCTGTTGCCCGGGCTAGAGTGCCGTGGCATCAGCCTATCTCACAGCAACCTCAAACTCCTGGGCTCAAGCGATCCTCCTGCCTCAGCCTCCCAAGTAGCTGGAACTACAAGCATGTGCCACCATGCCCGGTTCATTTTCTATATTTTTTTTAGTTTTTCTGGCTAATTTCTTTCTATTTTCAGTAGAGACAGGGATCTTGCTTTTGCTCAGGGTGGTCTCGAACTCCTGAGCTCAAGCGATCCTACCACCTCCATCTCACAGAGTGCTAGGATTACAGGCGTGAGCCACTGCGCTGAGCCTATTTACTTATTTAGTTTAGCATGTGTCAAGAGTTAGCACACTAATCTGAATTACCAGTGTCTTTTACAATTGAACCTTTAACAGAGCAACATTTTAAACTCCTTTAGTAATATTTTAAAAATGATGTCATGACGTTGATATAGTTGTGACAAAATATAACTATTAACTTAAAAAATAGGTCAGTAAATTATTTCATATCATACTACGACATTTATTTAGGTGTCATCTAATGCTATTCACAACATTTAAAGACAAATTTCAGCTTTTTCCATCTAACAACAGTACTCACGCTTCCATCTACTGTTAAATAAGTATACAAGTATACGTAACATACTGTGGGCTTTGCTTTTCTGTAATTTCAGAATATTAGAGAGGTACAAATGTTTTGGTTACATGGATTACTTTTGTACTGCTTGAGTCAAAATAATAAGTGCACCCATCACCCAGATAGTGTACATTGTACCCGTTAGGTATGATTTCTCCCATCCCCTTCTCCCCCCTCCCACCTGCATGATTTCCACTGAATTTTGCTTCCGTCTGAGCACATGAGTGCTAATCAGTTAGTTCCAATTTAATAGTGATTACATGTGGTGTTTGTTTTTCCATTCTAGTGATACTTCACTTAAGATGATGGTCTCCAGTTCCACCCAGATTATTGCAAAAGGTATTAATTCATTTTTATGGCTGAGTAGTACTCCATAGTGTACATATACCACATTTTATTAATCCACTCATGAATTGATGGGCACTTGGGTGAGTGGATTCCACATCTTTGCGATTGTGAATTGTACTGCAATAAACATTCTAGTGCAAGTTTCTTTTTGATAAAGTGACTTTTTTTCCTTTGGGTAAAACCACAAAGAACTAAAACCAGACCCACCATTTGATCCACTAATGTGTG
>CAUYRT010043296.1:0-24453 GCA_963574885.1 Lepilemur ruficaudatus | reverse complement strand
AGGAGTTCGAAACTAGCCTGAGCAAGAGTGAGACCCCGTCTCTACTAAAAATAGAAAGAAATTAATTAACCAACTAAAAATATATATAGAAAAAAAAAATTAGCCGGGCATGGTGGTGCATGCCTGTAGTCCCAGCTACTCGGGAGGCTGAGAGGCAGAAGGATCGCTTCAGCCCAGGAGTTTGAGGTTGCTATGAGCTAGGCAGATGCCATGGCACTCACTCTAGCCTGGGCCACAGAGTGAGGCTCTGTCTCAGAAAAAAAAAAAAAAATACAATAGAAAGTATTAAAAAACAGAATGACAAATATTTTGATAATATATTAATATATTCTGGTTCTTAGCATCTGGAATTATTACAATATTTACTTCTGTTTAGATGCTATATTATCTCAAATCTATACATGCAAAAATTCCATGAAGTATGATACCTCAAAAAATATTAATCTGCTGATGAGACTTCCCAGAATTTACTAGTTTTGCCTGTTGTATTGATGAACTTCTTATCTCCTCAGGGCATAATTTATACCTGTTTATTTTAGGAGAGCAAAGCATAGTATGTGGAGTTCCACATTTCCATAAAAGTCTACGTGGACTATATTGTTGTTTTGCAGTTGAGCCATGTGAGAATATTTCTAAAACAAGGCCATTTATGTCACCTTTGGTATTTGATTATTAATGACCACATTATGATGAAATCAATAGTTTGTTAAAGTTTATAAGTTTTTTTCCTTTTGAAAAGCTATATATAAACGATTTGGAAGCCCAGTATATATGTGTCTTTAGCTGGCTGACTCCCTTCAGCAACTTATGGGGCAGGAATAAATCAGGAATACAAAAATTGGGCCATCTCCAGAAGGGACGTTAGTGTCAGGTAAGACGTCTCATTTGCAGGAAGGCACAACCACACGAGTTTGGTATTGCAGAGAACGTGAAATGTGCAATGTGCATTCAGCATTTGTCTTCAGATGGAACGCCTGGTTCAGTTTGTAACTTAAAGAAATTTAACTCTGCTATACAGTCTTTTGCTCTGAATAAGAAAAAAAATGATTGAAGTGGGCGGGGTGGTAGGAGTAAAATACTCCCGTTCAGTGTTAACATACGGTCATCAGACTGGCTGAGCTCATGGAATGAGTCAGATTAATCCCCTAACCTAAGGATACCTTTGTGTTGACACCACTATAGATAACAGGTTTCAGTCTATTCTCAACACTCTTTCTATTGTATTCATAGTTGTGGTTTTTTCCCCAAAGACATCGGTTACATATGAAATGAACAAATGCCTCTTTCTCCTTGATGTCTGTTTTTGACAGTGTGGCCCACCTCATGCTTCTGGATTAGAATCTTCTCTTGGCTTCCCTGAGACAGTTGTCTTGACCTTTTGTCTGACTTGCCTGACTGGTCAGTTGTTCCTTGTTTACTTCACTGTTCTTCTTCCTGTTCCTGTCCTCCAGCTGTGTTTAATCCTGGGCACTCAGCTTTTTTCTCTATGCCGCGTCTTCCTTAAAAAACGCACGCACCCATATGGCTTCAGCTTTCGCCACTACACAGCTATCGTACACTTGTATCTCTGACCTTGTCTTCTCTCCTCATCTGCAGTCTGATACTTAAAATATCTCACATATTTTTACTTCAAATATGTATGAAATTTAATTTAACTTCCACAGCAAAGTGATTCCTTCTCCTCCCCTATTTCAGTTGGCACTGAGTCATCCAATTTTCCCCTTTCTTCATCATCAACACTGTGCTTTGGTCACCTATCACTGTCCAAACAATTAAGCTTAGTCCCTAGAATGATTGAGTAGGATATCTGAATGCTAAATTTTTAAGGCCTTGTTTTCAAAAAGGCAATTTAAAGGATGCTGACGAAAACTATGTTTAAAACTACTTATAACAAGATTTAAATAATCACAGTACACTTTGGCATTTTAATACGTTTAAATAAAAAATATTCTTCTCATTCAGAGCTCACACCAACTCAATTCTTTTCTCCCTTATTTTATTAATATCTTAAAAAGTTATCCTTGTGTGAACCAAAATAAAAATTTAAGGCTCATCCCCCCACTACCGGCTGACTGAATGGACCCCCTCGTGGCCAAAGGAATATCCTAAAACCAAATTGCCTGCCAGGAGGAAGGAGATCAGACATGCCTCATCATGCCTCCCTCCCTTCTTGGAGACGTCCTTTGCGATCCATTGATAGGCCTAAGGGTAAGCAAGACAAACCTGTAGGTCCTCAGTTTACACAACAAATCTATGTCCTGTGGCTTATCTCTGATAACAGCTCCTTATGTTAAAATGTTCCAAGCCTTTAGACAAAGCTTCATGTCTTTAACCAATTACAAGCCAAAGAATCTTTAAACCCACCTATAGCCTGTAAGCACCCCCTTCGAGATGGCCCACCTTTTCAGGCCAAGCCAATGTATGCCTCCCACATATTGATTTATGACTTTACCTGTAACCCCTGTCTCCCTGAAATGTATAAAACCAAACTGTAACCCAACCACATCGAGCCCACTTGCTCAAGGGTTCTTAGGAGTGGCTCTGGGTCATGGTCCTCAAATTTGGCTCAAAATAAACTTCTTTCAAATATTTCAAAGTTTGGATTTTTCAGTCCACACTTGGATTCCAAATCTTTATTATTTCATCCCATCTCAATACTGTTTGACCACCTCCAATCTTCTCTACCCCTCAATCCTACTACCCAACTTGATTTGTACTTTGGAAAATGTTTTAATCTAGAAACTCCCAAAGCAGGATTAGTGGGGTCAAGGGGTTTGTAATCTTGTAATTAAAAGAAAACAAACAAACTTACTTTGCAGTTCGTTTTACCTTATCAGAAATAGTCTGGCCCCTGATAAGTAGTATTGTGTCTGATTAGTAGTCCACGCTTTGAAACTTCCCAGAAACATGAAGGGCATCTACAATCTCAGAGACGAAGCACTGTACAATCAGGCTCAAAAGGAAAGTCTAAATGCGGATTATACCATCTGGAGCTGAGATTACCGAAGCATGTCCCAATAATTATCTTTTGAGTATTTATCACAAAGAGACTCCAACCTAATGTTTCTTGTATCTGTAAGTGACATACAGGGAAATATGCTCTTAAATTACAGATAGAAACCTTGGTTGTGTAAAGGAAGAGTATCTTGCCTGTACACTGGATATTTATGATTTAAAAAATTATAAAATTGTTGTTCCTAGGAATTACAAAATTTAGAATAGACATCTGTCTAAACCTGAAAAATGAAGGCCTGCTGCTACCCAGATATTAATTTAGTCAGAGACTTGTCTGAAGCTAACAGACTGCTTTTATTGACTCTAGCAGTTTTGAACAAAGCATGCTACAAAAAACTATGTCCCGGCCGGGCGTGGTGGCTCACACGCCTATAATCCTAGCACTCTGGGAGGCCAAGGTGGGTGGATCACTCAAGGTCAGGAGTTTGAAACCAGCCTGAGCAAGAGCGAGACCCCATCTCTACTAAAAATAGAAAGAAATTAATTGGCCAACTAAAAATATAAAGAAAAAATTAGCCAGGCATGGTGGCACATGCCTGTAGTCCCAGCTACTTGGGAGGCTGAGGCAGAAGGATTGCTTGAGCCCAGGAGTTTGAGGTTGCTGTGAGCTAGGCTGACCCCACGGCACTCTAGCCCGGACAACAGAGTGAGACTCTGCCTCAAAAAAAAAAAACTATGTCCCTTAAATTCGTGAGGAATTATAGGAGAACTGAACAAACCCATGGCGAATACTAGGTAATTACTTATTCAATCCAAATAGTTTAAAAAGCATTTGAGCAATAATTGTTCCTGTAGATTTCTAAGTATTTCAATTGTGCTGACTAACCTATAGCTATCAAGATGTACTCACTTGTTTCCTTTCTCTGTATATTTAATGCACAGTTAGACTGTGGATTCTTATTATAAATAAAATCATTAACAAAAGCAACTTCAAATGTAAAAAATAAGAACAGTTTTAAAAAATGAAGTAATTAAAGATGAAATTCCTACTTTTCTCACATTTGAAAAAAAATACACAAATGCAGAAATACTGTGCATATTTGTCTTTCCAATTCTGTCACTGGCATGAAATCCAATGTGTTTGCTGCTAAGTCACTGGTGATGCAAAACAGCAGTAGGTCAGCAGCCCAAGAGCAGTTTGAAGCCAGAAACAAAAGAGCAGGGAGACTTCCCAGGGGTGTCTGCCAAGGGGCGAGCAAAGCAGAAAGACCTTTAAGGAGAAGTAGCCACAAGAAGGAGCTGCAGCAGTATGCAGAGCCAGTGCAGCAGAAAAGCCAGCGACAGCCAGAAGTCACCTGCGAGCCCAGCACAAAGCAACCCTCCGCCAGGAGACACCCACCCAGAAGAGCAGAAACCCAGCCTGGAATGGATGCTTCATTCTCCGGTGAAGAGTCTTGGCGCGTGTGACCTGTGAAACAGAAAAACTAAGCTGAAACAAAATTGTATTGAACATCTACTGAAGTACCTCACGATAGTTATGAGAGTTAGAGAACTAAAATCAACACATGCCTCAGACCCAAGTCTGTGCCCCACACCTTCCTACTCTCTCCCTCTGGTGAAATTTAAAAACCATAGTCTCTTATTTAACAAATATTTCTGAAGCTCCCTCTGCATGCCAGGGACCACACTATAAACAAAAAAGTAAAAGCGTGAACTAAGCATTGTCTCTTACTTTCTAGGAGGTTATAGCTTAAATGGAAGGTTTTTTTTTTAATCCTAAATTTGTAGTTTTTTGAGATTAAAAAAAACGCTAATCTTAATGGAGATTTCATTCCCTGCACTCTCTGAAGGAAGTGCAGTCTCAGGGCTTCACACTGATTTGGAAAACTCATCTGAAACCTGAGGGTGTCCCTCAACTAGGAGCTGTTAAGCCTTGGAGAACTTGTAAAAAGAGCTCAGAAGAGCTTAAAACCCAGTTTATCACCTTTGTGTTTTAACCAGGTCTCCCGCCACTCCTTCTTAGTTAAGTTTTTGAAATGCTGATATTCTTTCCTATCTCGTATGGGACTGATAGAAATGTTGGTAGTAAGCAACCAAAATCCCCTGTCCTTACTTTACTCTTTGGTGATGGTAAGAGGATAGTGGGCTGACTCCTTTAGACTATTATGATTTCATTTCTGTCTCACTGAATGTTTTTGCTAATAAGTTTAAATTCCTGAATCAAAAGAAATACAGACTTGGTAGTGGGTACGGTCAATCCAGATATAATCTAAAGACTTTTGAATGCATTTTTCGTGATTGGAGTAGATCTAAAAAAGTAATCAAAAATAGCAACGCACAGAAAGAAGTCATGTCCCTGTAAGCCCTCGCTAGGTAAAGAATAGGAAGAACAGATGGATTGTATGTGTCCTGCTTCTAAGCCAGTTAACCTGTTATGTTGTAGTAGGTTATTGTTCCCCTCTGAGCAACTTGAGAGTAGGAGCCGAATGTTTTATCCCTGCATCTCAGTGCCTGGCCATGCACATAGTGGGTGATCAGCAATATTGGCTTGAATAATTGAGAATCCAGAGTCTCTCTTAAATTTCTATCACAGACTGGCATACAAAAGGGAGCCTGCGATGTAGCATGCAGTGTTTGGAATGGGAACTTGTTTGTACTCTGAGGTCAGAAACCTCCACAGCTGAGTACTTTGGATAATGAAGGTCCCTTTTCTATATTTGCCAGCCTGGGTTGGACACAGGCAAATGTCATACAATCTGCATTTAAACATTCTTCCCTTTCCATTTTAACAGTGTTTATATTTCCTAGGGCACATCTGAAAGATTCACAATATTTACTGTATATTGCTATGATTTTAAGAAAAAAAAAAAACATACAATTTTCACATGCAAGCTATTTTCAGGAGGCAGTTCCTTTCCTGAAGCACAAAAGGCTAGATATAAAAACAAACAAGAGAGAGAATGTGCTGTTTTAACAAATGGGTCCTCAGAGATGGATTTTAAAGCATGGGTTTTGTTTCCTGATCTAGCTTTTACCCTATCACTTCACAACACTTAGAGAAATCCTGAAATAAATCAGTGACATTTACACAGTTTCTGAGGCTGACAGTTTTATTTTTTTCCTGTTTTGTCTATTGCTGTGGCCAATGTAATTAGGTCATACTCATGTGAAAAGTTAGTGATACAAGAAAAATTTTGGATGAGATTTGTTTCTGCTAGTGTTCACAGTATATTTGCACATGAAACTAATTCACTTAACCTACACAATTTAGGATTTTATGTTGTTTCCAAAAAACCAAAAAACTCTAATTCAAAAGGAAATAAATATTTCTGTTTACTTTTATATTATGGCTAGACCAGTTACATTTAAAAATATTTTTAGCAGGTAAACCACTGATTTTAAAACACATTTTCTAATTATACAGACTGGATGCCAACCTGAGAAGGGATCATTCCAGTAGAAAGAGGAAAAAGACCTAAATTATACCAGTATTCCAGAAGTGGCAGCAGAGATCAAATGCTAGCATACATATCTTGCACACTGCCTTCTAATTTCATTTTATATAAAAGTTGTTTGTAATTCTTAGGCCTTGGGTATATTTCAGTAGACTTTTTACAATTATATCAGCCAACATAAGTTTCAGGCCCACAAATATATTATTGCTTCTATTTTCCTAGAAATGTTAGGAACTGTGGGAGAATACAAATTTCACAAAATGAAGATACTTAGTCATGTTTACTAAAAACTCTTGATGTTAACTCCTTTTCTTCTTTAATAAGCAGAGTGTTCTTTATTTTTGTGAATTAATTTAAGAATTTTCATAACTAATTGAGATTCTTATTTGCTTCCAAAACTTAAACACCAGGATAAACAGATACAAAAGGCACAATTTAACATGTTTTATTGGCTGAGTAGCAAGGTCAAAATTACCAAGCTTTATAGAAGCACTAGTAGAAGTATACAGTAGATCCCTTGTAGAAATCGTAAATGAGAGCCAGTGTAGGCAATGTCCAAAACGCAAATACAGATTTTGAGTTGCTATCTGTGATGCAAGCAGAGCAATTGTCAAGAGTTTGACTAGGTTGCAAAAGAATTTAAAGGGCCAGCAGCACTTTCAAGAATACACAAGACAGCTTTATTGTCCTTATGTAACATTTCCTGAGAAGCAAGGCATGCCAAATATTAAGCAATCCAGAATTCCTCTGAGGCCCTATCCAGTGATTCTATTTCCAAAAGAGATAAGTAGGTGAGATACATAAATGCAATCAAGAGGTTTGGTTAATGCTGCCCTTCCAGAAATTTACAACATGAATGGAGCATTGGTACCCCACTTCCACCATTTTGCTAAGAAAAAAAATGAGAATAAATGAGAGAGTAATCTGGAAAGCAAGAGGTTTGCTTTCTAAAACAAAATATACACAGCTAATCAGATATACTTCTGCAATTCTGTATTCATGTTTTAGTAAGCCTAGATTTCAGAGTTACTTGAGTTTCAACCAAGAAAAAAAAATGATTTGCTAGTGAGAGGTTAGTTTTCCTAAATGACATTGACCAACAAATTTTATATGACATTGGACATTTGCCTTGGTCTCTTGCTAAACTCCTAACATGTTCTGTAATTCTCAGCTTTTGGTAGAATTTGGAGAACGCTTGTAGAAAATTAGCTATTCTTACAACCATGTTTATCTTCAACTATGGTAGCAAGACTTCCTTTGACATACTGGTGTTCTTCTCTTGCAGGGACTTTATGTTTTTGTGGTTTATTTCATTTTACACAACCAGATGTGTTGTCCTATGAAGGCCAGCTACACAGTGGAAATGAATGGGCATCCGGGACCCAGCACAGCTTTTTTCACACCCGGGAGCGGCATGCCTCCTGCTGGAGGGGAAATCAGCAAGTCCACCCAGAATCTTATCAGTGCTATGGAGGAGGTATCTGCCCTTGCCCTGTCTCTCTCTGTCTCTGTGTCTGTGTCTGTCGCTCTCTCATTGACAGCCTGTCCATCTCAAAAAGAGTACAAGATAAATGACACTAGGTGACATCTTCTGACTTACCATACTTGATTTCCTTACTGAGTAGTATCATACCTATTTCTAACTCTTTTTCTTCCCTGAACTGTGAGCTATACTTACCAGCAGCTAGTATTGAGAAATCGGAAAGAGTATAATTTGACATCTCTTTTTTCAAAACCTTCCTAATTTGACATGGCAGTGGCTGGGTGTGCCTAAGAGATGGTTTTTAAAATACTATTCCTCCTAAAAATACTTTCATAGCTTTCTCCTTCACCCATCCCAGCTCACTACTTCAATCCCAGCAAACACCCAGTGAAAAGAACATAAGTTGAAACTCCTTTCAATTTAAATACCAGAAAATATTTTAGAACAAAAGTTCAGAAGAGTGCTTCTGCAGCACTGCTGGAAAATCTAGCCAGGATTTCCTCTGTAAAATCGACCTCCCACTGCTCTCTGCATTCTATCCACATCATTTTGATTTCCTGTGTATGAGTCACATTGCCACCAACTTGTCAGTAATGCTGCCCCTAGCACTGGGGCCAGGGAGTTTTAAACCTCTCTGAATACATTTGGCCAGAAAGAGGTGGTAACTGGGGCCCCTGTTGATTCCTGCAGTGCCTGAGATGTGCTTGACTACCATCTCTTATGAGCTTGTTTTACCTTCTCTGTATTAAGAAACCAAGGGGTATGATATTTGTGTTTGCAGCCTGAAAAATGGCAGGAAATCAAGGTACATCTCTCTGAAAAGGAAATAGTTTATAGATAGGAAGACAACAGACAGATAGGTAACCTACCTGCCCAATGAGATTTCCTTGTCCTTCGTGGGAATATAGAAAGTAATTTTATTTACTTCAGATTAAAATTAAGGTACAAGATCGCAAATCAAGTGCTATGGATATTTTTTATTTGAATGAGTACAATTTAATATAAAGGATTATTAACTAATAACGGGGAAAAGAGAGTAGAAAGGTGGTTGTCAGGGGCTGAGGGGTGGGAGAAATGAGGGATTTTGGTCAAAGGTACAAAATTTCAGTTATAAGATGAATAAGTTCAAGTACAATATTTAAAAATTGGGATATTTCTTTAGTGCCCTTAAATGTTCAGAAATAACATTTCTATATCCCAAAAGTTCTTAAAACTGAATTATTTTATTACAAAAGTTACCTATAGACACAGGGATATTTTTAGGATCACCAATTCAGAAATGAATCTTAAAAAATTTTTGTTTTGAATGTCTACTTAATCTAGCATTTGTTTAGATCTGAACTATCCAGTGCAATAGCCATTAGCTCCATGTGGCTATTTCAATTTAAACTAACTGAACTTAAATAAGATTAAAGATTCAGTTTATCACTCACCCTGGCTACATTTTAAGGTACTCAACAGCCACATGTGTTTGGTAGAACACAGATATAAAACATTTGTGTCATCACAGAAAGTTTTATTGGACAGCAGTGGTCTAGATATTCTACGTAGTGAAATTTCTTAAGGTTTCATCTTCTCCTTTCAATTTTATTTCCAAAGCCCTTAGGTCACTTTTCTCCGTATGAGGTGTCTTTGCTGTCTCTCAGAAAACCTTATATTGGTAGACAGCAGCTGTAACAGTTCAATTCCTGGGCCTGAGCCACTACTGGAGTGTTCATTCGGGGCGTTGCACAATGCCAGAGCCTAAAGTGTGCTCTGCATTCCTCAGAGGCTTAGAATTGGCCTTGATTCAGCTGTCAATGAGGACTGTCCAAGACATTCTAAAAAACCATGCAGAGAAGGAAAGGCATAGGAAAGGAAGGATTAAGGGGTTGTTTACCAGCAACCCAGAGGGAAGTGAGTACATACAACTGTTTCAGGAAAGAACTATCTTTTTAATCAATCAAAAATAAGGAGGGATCTACAATGATGCTATGAAAGTATTTTTTTCAATTTAGTATGTCATTATACGTACCTATTATATCTAAAATCTCATGTAGTATTTTAGATTAAGGATTAGGAGGATTTCTTCAGTTCTTATATTTTTTGTAACAGAGTTTTATTTGCACACATCTTACAAAAAAATAAAAGGTATTCATTGAGTTAAAAAAAGAATAGTTTTCTGTCCCCACACAGGACAGCATAGATATCTACAGTAATTGTAATAGACAAATTGTTTAGAATCACCAGATTAGATTGGCTCAGAGAGCGACATAATTTTCTAAGAAACAAAGGTAAAATTAAAGGTCTTAATGTAAAAACAATTCAACATTCCTTTTACGAAGTCTTTGTAATGAAATGTGAAGATAAATTATTCATATGGGTTTCGTCATGAATGTGTATGCATTCATGTTATGGTTTCCTTTTCTCCCCACCCCAACCCAAAAAGGTGCCACCTGACTGGGAGAGAGCATCCTTCCAACAAGCCAGTCAGGCCAGCCCTGATTTGAAGACAAGTCCACAAAATTGCGCCACGTTCCCTTCCTCTGGTGGATACGGCCAGGGGTCGCTGATAGCTGATGAGGAATCCCAGGAGTTTGATGACTTGATATTTGCATTAAAAACTGGTACGTATGCACCCACAGTCCACGTTAGAAGTAGGCGCTCTTGCTGTGCTACAGTTTATATCTTCTTCCCTTGAAGTTGCAGAGCTACAGTCAGTCATCCTTAGCACATCCTGATTCTCATGACCCATTCCTCATCCCAGCCAAACTCTAGGATGTTTTGTTCTTGGCACCAAATATAACACAACCTAAAAATAATTTACAATTTGCTTTTAATAAGAAGGCATAATCTAACCAAATGTAAATATCCCTGTCCTGGAATCTTGCTAGAACACCGAGATACTATTAAGACAAGTTCATTACAAGAGAGTTGGTAGGGATATCACTGAGGGAGTTTTGCCTCTGATCTGCCAAAGAGACCTTCAAATGGAGTATCTTTGAAGCAGAAACTTTCAAAGACAACATAATGAACATTGTACAGTTTTGTAATTTCCAAAGTGCCATCACATACAGAGTTTCACTGACCCTTCCTATATATTTAATCTCACTCAACTTGTGACCCAGATGAGAGGAATATAGTCCTAAAGGCCCCAGTTCAGCAGCATATGATGCTGAAAATATGCTAAGGCACCTAAAAGACCTTGGAACTCCCTGATTGAAGGTCACATGCTCCCCGGGGGAAATAGTTAATGGATATCATTCTCTCTAATGTGTCTAAATAATATCTACATTCATAGTATAAAGTACCTATTTTATTTTTCGTAAATGCTATTTTGAACATTAAAAGATAACTCAACTTGAAGTCTGGTAAATTGATGCCTCCCAATTTGTTCTTTTTGCTTAAGATTGCTTTTGCTATACGGGGTCTTCTCTGGTTCTATATGAACAGTAGAATTATTTTTCCAGATCTGTGAAAAATGATATTGGTATTTTAATAGGGATTTCATTGAATCTGTAGATCACCTTGGGTAGTATAGACATTTTAATAATGTTGATTCTGCCAACCCATGAGCATGGTATGGTTTTCCGCCTGTTTACACCCTCTGCTATTTCCTTCCTCAGTGTTTTGTAGTTCTCCTTGTAGAGGTCTTTTAGCTCCTTAGTTAAATAAATATATTCCTAGGTATTTTATTTTATTTTTTTGTTGTTGCTATTGTGAAGGGTATCAAGGCTTTGATTGGGTTCTCAGTTTGACTGTTGGCATATAGGAATGCTACTGATTTCTGTACATTGATTTTGTAACCTGAGACTTTGCTGAATTTGTTTATCACTTCCAGTAGTCCCATGACAAAACATGGAGTTCTACTTAGCCACAATGGTGATCTAGCACCTCTTATATTATCCTGGATAGAGCTGGAGCCCAGTCTACTAAGTGAAGTATCTCACAAATGGAAAAACAAGCACCACATGTACTCACCATCATATTGGTATTAACTGATCAACACTTATGTGCACGTATAGTAGTAACATTCATTGGGTGTTGGGCAGGTGGATGGTGGGAGGAATGGATGGATACATTCACACCTAATGGGTGTGGTGTGCACCATCTGGGGCATGGACACACTTGAAGCTCTGACTCAGGTAGGGCAAAGGCAATACATGTAACCTAAACATTTGTACCCCCATAATATGCTGGGGAAAAAAAGATAACCACAAAGTAATTTTACTTGTTTTCAAGTGAAATATGCAGTTTAAAAATTTTTTGTCCTCAGAAAGACATTGAACTGTCACTGTTATAAAAATTCCAGAGAACTTTTCATTTCTAGATATCTACAGAAGGAAGAAGATATGTCTGTGCCCAAATGAAGTTACTGAAATATTTATTCAAAAGTGCATTTCTGGGCCGGGCGCGGTGGCTCACGCCTGTAATCCTAGCACTCTGGGAGGCCGAGGCGGGCGGATCGCTCAAGGTCAGGAGTTCAAAACCAGCCGGAGCAAGAGTGAGACCCCGTCTCTACTATAAATAGAAAGAAAGAAATTAATTGGCCAACTAAAGATATATATAGAAAAAAAAATTAGCTGGGCATGGTGGCGCGTGCCTGTAGTCCCAGCTACTTGGGAGGCTGAGGCAGAAGGATTGCTTGAGCCCAGGAATTTGAGGTTGCTGTGAGCTAAACTGACGCCACGGCACTCAGTCTAGCCCGGGCAACAGAGTGAGACTCTGTCTCAAAAAAAAAAAAAAATAGTCTGAATCCAGTGGCTATGCTGTTAACCATTATAATGTTAATATATACTGCTAAGCATGAAGTCATATTTTGAACCAGGTCTGTTTAACTCAGGCCCCACTGATCTTGACTATTAGACTATGCTACCTATGCTGAAAACAATGATGACCATGACAATAACAGTAATAATAATAATTATTATTTTAAGTGACAATTTCTCACTTATTTTGAAAGCTATTCAGATAGGAGACAGTTTGAAAAAGGGTAGAATTAATATTTTATGGTAATTTATAATCAGATGGCAGTTGGGTATATAGTCTCCATACTTCATAGTTTTTATGAATAAAAAAATTTACAAGTTTTAAATAGCCAATAGCCAGTTATGTTTTCAGAAAACAAGATTAGACTAATTCATTAATGGTGGCTTCAAGCTTTTCCTTATTAGCGCCAGAAAATTCGCCCGCTTTTTGTCCCTTTTTAAAAAACTGTAAAGTTGTCATGCATTTGACTTCACACTCTGAAGCAACATCCTGACAGTCATCCATGTCTACTTCAAAGAACACCACATTGGAATACTTTTCAGAGAGGAAATGAAAGAAAGGCTTGATCATTTTGCAAGGCCCACACAAAAAATATGGAACGTTTCATGAATACGTGTGTCATCCTTGTGCAGGGGCCATGCTAATCTTCTCTGTATCGTTCCAATTTTAGTAAATGTGCTGCCAAAGCAAGCACAACAGTAACAACTATTATAGTTGACATTTATTGAGCTTTTATAGTGTACCAGCATTAGCCTAAATATTTAAAAAAAATGAACTCATCATTAAAACGTCCAAAAACAATAGATGCTGGCACGGATGCAGAGAGAAAGGAACACTTATACACTGTTCGTGGGACTGACAATTAGTACAACCTCTATGGAAAACAGTAGGAGATTCCTCAAAGAACTAAAAGTAGACCTACTATTCTATCCAGCAATCCCAATACTGGGTATTTTCCCAAAGGAAAATAAGTCATTTTATCAAAAAGACACCTGCACTCGAATGCTTATTGCAGCACAATTCACAATTGTAAAGATGTGGAATCAACCCAAATGCCCATCAATTCATGAGATTAACAAAACTTGGTATTTGTATACTGTGGAATACTATTCAGCTATGAAGAAGGATGCCTTTATGCCTTTTGCAACAATATTGATGGAACTGGAGACCATTATCTTTTTTTTTAAGTTATTTGGGAGCACATATTAAGAAGGAAAATAAATGCCCTTTTCCCTAGTAAACCAAATTCTAAAATCTGCCAACAGAAATTATTTTTATTTTATTTTATTTTTTTCCAGCTGAATTTTTTTTTAAATTTCAGAATATTATGGGGGTACAAATATTTTGATTACATACAATGCCTTTGCCTCACCCAAGCCAGAGCTACAAGCATGCCGTTCCCCCATAGAGTGTGCTCCTCACCCATCAGTTGTGAGTTAAGTCACCCCCACCACCCCCTCCCACCTGACCGGCAACCGATGAGTATTACTTCCATGTGAGCACCTTAGTGTTAATCAGTTAGTACCAATGTGATGGCGAGTACATGTGGTGCTTGTTTATCTATTCTTGCAATGCTTCTGGAGACCGTTATCTTAAGTGAAGTATCTAAAGAATGGAAAAACAAACACCACATGTACCCATTGTTAAATTGGAACTAACCGATGAGCACACGTATGCACAGAGGGATGTATAACCCAATGGAAATCAATTGGGGGGAGGGGATGGGCAAAAACCTACCTAATGGGCACAATGAACACTATCTGGGTGATGGGCACACTTATAACCCTGACTCAAGCATTGCAAAAAGCAATCCTTGTAATCAAAACCATTTGTACCCCTGTAATACTTTGAAATTAAAAAAAAAATCAACTCATTAAATTTTCGCCGAAACCCTATGAGGTGGGTACTACTATTATCCACATTCTAAAAATATTTATTTCTATTCATATTCATAAACTGAGGAACAGATAATTTATTTTTTAAACATTTTAATTTAAGATACAATTCACATACCATAAATCTACCCTTTTAATTATTTTAATTGTTAGTTAAGATATAATTCACATACCCATACAATTTATAGCTGTATAGGTACAATTCAGCAATTTTTGGTACATCCACTATGTTGTAAAGCCATCACCACTCTCTGTCTGATTTTAGAATATTTTCATCACCCCCAGAAGAAACCCTGTATCCATTAGCAGTCACTATCCATTCCTTCCTCGCTGTAGCCCATGGCAACCACTAATCTAATTTCTGTCTCTACGGATTTATCTATTTTGGACATTTCATATAAATGAAATCATACAGTATTGTGACCTTTGTGTCTGGCTTCTTTCACATGGAAGAGAGAAAAACAGCTACCATTTATTAGTTACCATGACTACCATGTCCCAAGCACTGTTATCGGGAGCTTTATGTGCATTTTCTTTAATCCTCCCAATAACCCTGTGGCAGAGTAGAACTATCATCTTCATTTTAATGAGGCGACTGAGACACAGAGCTGTTTAGTAACTTGCATAAAGTGCAACGGCTCATAAATGGAAGAGTTAAAATGCAAACTCAGTATCCAAATCTCACACCCTTTGCGCTCCATCTCTCTGCCTCAGTATCACATGGATATGGGCTAGTAATGGTATTGCACCCAGGGCAAAGGAGTTGAGTCAGCCTGGTGGTGGTGGGAAGGACAACCCCAAGAGCTTCTGGACTTAGCGCCTCCACTAGGAGCCGAGGATGCCCTATCTTAAGCCTGTGTTCCTGACTGCATCAAATTTGCTTGCTGAGGTCCAGCTTGCCCTCTTCTCCCTGGAACCCCCTGAAGGCCCCAGCTGCATTCCTTGGTTTTACTCAATATGGACGTGTAGATCAAAGAGCTTGTATGGTGGAATTTCTGTATTTCTTCATCTGGCTTTGGGTTACACATGGAATCATGACAAAGCAAGTCAAGATTTCTATGAAGGGAAGGAAAAAAAATCAAGCATTCCTCCAAAGTCTGCAGCTCAGGCACATTTCCTTCTGGGGCTCAGTGAATGGCACCAGAACCCAAGGCTGATAGCTCATAGTTGCTTCCACAAGAGGAAGTTTCAGGATTGCCCAATGGTTTGATGCACAGAGGGCTATTTATGCTGTTGACCTACATTGACACTTTCTCCCAACATTAAGCTCTTCAAGGTGTGGCCTGTGAGGTCTGGGGGAGTGTAGTGCTTTGAAAGAAAGGATTATGCCTGATTGATAAAGCTGAGATTTGCACCAGGCAGTGGTGATAATTATTCTTTGATGGTGTTAGAGGATTTCATAAAAAAGAAAAAAAATCACATTTCAAAGAGCAGACTCCTAGAATGTTAGAGCTGAAAGTGATCCTCAAGACTGAGTATCCAACCTTTCTTTTTAGAGACAAATAAATTTACCAAATCTGATAAAGGAATGCATCACAGAGTGGGAGTGCATGTGATATCTGTGGGTGTCCATGAGACAGTCCACAGGGATCATTGTGTTCTGGCCACTTTACCTGGTGAAACCTTGGCCCCAGTGATCCCTGAATTTCAGTGACACACAAACTTATCAAGATGCTTCACCAATGATAACCAGTGCTTGTTGTATCATAGACTCTTTCAGCCTTTGGTGAGGCTGCATTACTGGCTCTCTTAGGAGAAAACATGCCCCCTGCCAGGTGGGCCCTAGTCACTACAAAGAACACTGACGATGACATTATCTCAGAAAATCCAGAGAGTGGTGTAAAAGACTTGTGCTGCAGTGATTTGTGAGAATGCCTTGGAATACTAGACGCCTCCCTGCCTGCCACTGATGCCACCCTTCCTCAAAGCCACCCAGCCGATGTGCCCCCTTCTCCCTCTGAAGGACCACAGGAGCAGAATAACAGGGGGAGAGAAGACAGCAAAGTTCACAGGGCAGGACCCAAATACCCAACACTGCAACTAGCTCTCTCCATGGTCTCAGCAATTAGCTCTCTCCAAGAGCTCTTTTATTTATACACTGTACAAAAGCAGATGTTTATGCTAACATTTATGGATGATGAAGAATTAAGTGGTGTTTTCCATGCTCTGTATAATATGGCAGAGAAGTAGATACTACTTTTCCAGAAATACTGCCTGCCAAAAAAGTTTATTTCAATGATCTGAAAAATACTGGTCCGAACAGCTCATTTCTTCCTATCTCTGAACTGATTTGCTGTTATTGCAGCTAGAGGCCTCTAGGAGGCACTGTTGCGTTCTCAGAGTAATTTAAAAGCTGGCAGGAGAGGGTCTGGAGGGAAATCTTTGCCTCTTCAATGTTAGGGACACTGTATTTCAGGCTTCCCTTTTTAACTTTTTATTTTGAGATAATTTTAGACTTACAAAAAAGCTGTGAAAATGATACGAAGAGTTCCTGTATACATTTCACCTAGCTTCCCTTTAACTAATATAACCACAGACTATTTATCAACTCTTGATACAATACTATTAACCAAACTACAAAATTTATTCAGATTTCATCAGTTTTTCCACTTAAGTCCTTTTTCTGTTCTAGGGTCCAATCCAGGATTCCACATGGCATTTGTCATCTTAGTTATGTCATGTCTCTGGCCTGTGACAGTTCCTCGTTATTTCCTTGTCTTTCATGACCTTGACTTTTTTAAAGACTAGTGGCTAGGTATTTTGTAGCCTGTTCTTCAATTTGGGTTTGTCTTATGGTTTTTCATGATTAAAATGAAATAGAAATTTCTTATGATTATAATGGAATAGATTGAAGTTGGGGGGGGGGCTCTGTTGGGACTAAATTTAAGAAAGAGAGAAGTTACTTTTCTTTGGCCTCCTGCCTTCCCTCAATGCCTTCTGTGCCCCTCTCTAGTACACTTCTCTGTACCTTCAGTGGCCAAGTCTCTATAAGCATTTGCTCTGTGTCCAACCCAATGGATAGAGGTTTGGGGCACTGTAGAAGGAAGGTGCCTGTCTTTCTTTTTTTTTTTTTAATGAGCGTCCTCAAACTCTAGGAAGGAATTCCAATGTCCTACACTGAGACTACGATGAAGCCACACAGTGCTCCTTTTGAAAAGATTTGAGCAGAGGGGCAGGGCAGTCCATCCTGCAATTGTAATTCATCATTATATTACTTATTGTGTGAAAAACAATGATATCTGCTATAGTTTGGATATGGTTTTGTTTGGTCCTGCTCAGTCCCAGGTTGAAATTTGATTCCCAGTGTTGAAGTGGGACCTCATGGAAGGTGTTTGGGTCATGGCGGCAGATCCGAGTGGCTTGGTGCCATTCTCGTGGTAGCAAGTGAGTTCTTGCCCCTTTAATTCCTATGAAAGCTGCTTGTTAAAAATAGCCTGGCACCTCCCCCTTACTCTTTGACTCCTATCTCACCATCTGATCTCTGCACAAGCTGGCTCCCCTTCACCTTCCACCATGAGTGGAAGTAGCCTAAAGTCCTCACCAGAAACAGATGTTGATGCCATGCTTCTTGTACAGCTTGCAGAACCATGAGCAAAATAAACCTCTTTTCTTTATAAATTACCCAACCTCAGGTATTCTTTTATAGCAATACAAAAGGACTAAGGCAATGTCAATTAGCAAAGTATTAAACTTGCAATGTTTATACTGAGTTCTGGGGAAGCTTCCTGAGGTTATTGCCCCAACTTGGCTGATGTGATGTTTCGTCTAAGTGGTACTGATTTTTCTTACTTTTGGTAATGGGAAAACAGTAACTGTTAGTTTTCTGGAGTTTCCGGAGAGATGAGAAATACTATGAAATCATCAGTGTTGTAGCTCAGAACATGATCCTTCCAATTTATGCCAATGGCTAAGATTTATTATCTTTCTCTGATAAAAGTTTGGGGCATTTTATTAGAGCTCCATTGAGCATCAAGACTAGAAGAAGATGTTCACAGCCTTGTCATTTTATTACAGATGAGATCACTGAGGCCAGAGAAGGGAAAACAACCAATTAATCAATAAAATCTATAGTGTCCATTTTCTAGGTGCATATTCTGTACAAGTTGGTAGAAGAATGCATAAGTTTATAGGACATGGTCCCTATCCTTAAAAAGCTTAAAGATCAAGCATGGGCATTTTACTACTCCATTTAAGGTGACAAAGAACCTGGCAGGATAGTGTGTTATGGTATTGATGCTAAGTATCATACGAATTCATAGACAAGCCTGGTAAAAGCTTGAAAGGCCTTAAAGAGGAGGTAGAAACTGAGCTGGATCTTTAACAATTGATAAGATTTATAGACATAAAAGTCCAGGCTGTGGAAGGCCCCAGTAGCCAAGGAGAAAAGGTTGAAAGATCTGGGGCACATCAGGGGAGCAGCATTTACAGAAGTTTAATCTGACTGTGCTGTGTAGTGGGACCAACTGTCGGAGCTGGAGAGTCATTGCTAGGCAAGTGTGACATTCATTCTGGGGCTCTCAGAGGTAGCACCAAAGCACTGTGGTCCACTAGTGAGACAAAAAATCAGATGGGAAAAGGAAACGGCTATATGGAGCAAGCAATAGAGACTTCTTAGAGTAAATGTATCCCTGTGTGCTCCTTAAATTTTAATTGAACATGTACATTGGTTAACACTTTTAAAGTGCTTATTATGTGCTAGCCGTTGCTTTGTGTGCATTAGTTCATGTAATCTCTCTTTTACAGAGTAGGAAATGGAGGCTTGGAAAACAACTAACTCCCTCCAAATCACAAGGCCAGAAAATAGCAAAGTACAGTTTTCCAAATAGACCTGTCTGATTTCAGAGTCCCTGTCTCCTGATGCCCTACACATGGCTGCATTATTTCTTCTATGTTAGAGCTGGAGGAACTTTTGAATTCTAGTCCAAACAATCATTTTAGTGAAGAGCAGGCCAACACTCAAACAAGCAGAGTGGTGCGTGCTTGTTTGAGTGTTGTGGTGTAATGGTGTAATGGTGTTTGGAAGCAAGTGCTACTTAGAAAGATAAGGCAGGGCCAGGGGAAATCTACACTGGTGGTGGAGGGATTATATTTGGGGTGAGCAGGGAAGGCCTCACTGATAGGAGTCATTTGAGCAGAGACCAGAGAAGTCATGACAGAGTGTCACGCTCTGACATTAGGGTTTTTATCCTGGATGCTTCCCCTGCCTGGGACACTCTGTCCTCAGCCCCATAGCAACTCTCTCATCTCCTTTAGGTCTCTTTTCTTCATACCTTCTTCATGGTGAGGGCTTCTCTGACCTCTCCTTTGGAAAATAGCTGTGCACCACAGTCAATCTCCACCCCTTTACCCCATTTAATTTCTCTTCATAGTACTCATCACCAGCTGGCATATATTTATTATGTATTGGTTTGATACCTGTCTCTAGAACAGAGGTTGGCAAACCACAGCCTATGGACCAACACACAATAACCACTGTCTGTCTTTGTAAATAAAGTTTTATTGAAATACAGCCAAAATCATCCCTTTGTGTATTGTGTATGGCAGCTTTCACACTACAACAGCAGAGCTGAGTAGTTGCGAAAGAGACAGTGTAGCCCTTGTAGCTTCAACTATTTGCTATTTGGTCCTTCCCAGAAAAAGAAGTTTGCTGACTCCTGTCCTAGAATATAAGCCCTGTGGAAGCAGAAACTTTGTTTTGTTTATTGCTGTATCCCCAGGTCCTAGCACAGTGGCTGGCATGTAGTAGGTCCTCAACAAATACTAGTTTACTGAATGAGTAAATAGATGTAGAAGAAGAGTGATTGGAATAACCAGAAAACTAGGCCAGTCTTTAGTTTTGAATGCTGTGCTAAAAGGCTTGGCTGTTCTCTGATGGTGGTGGAGGTATCTTGTGAGGAGGAAGGTGAGGGAAACTCTCTGGGTTCTGTCAGTGAAGAAGTTAAACAGCCATTTCTACCATGAGATTATTATTATATGATTCATGACAATGTGCATGTTAGAGACATTGCGTGTAAAGCATGGGCTTGTGGGCACCATTTTTGGACATTTGGTACCATTACCTGAGGCAGAATAGAGGTTGTTCGAGGGCAGGACATGCAGGAGGACAGAGTGCAGTGTGTGGTTCCTGCTGCCCCCACCAACCAGCTGTGGAATCTGGAGAATTTAATGAAGCTCTCTATACCTCAGTATCCTCATCTCCAAAATGGGATATTAATGAACAGATCCACTCTCATACGGTTGTTTATAGATTTAAGGAGTTAATTAATGTAAAGTGTTTGGATCAGTGCCTGGCACTTAGTAGACTCTTAATGAATATTAGTTGATATTAGTGATTCTCCATTATTAACAATGCTCTGTGATGCCCCCATGCATGCATGATTATAACACTGTATAATGCTGCATAGTAAGGAATTTAACCTTACCCAAAGAGAGGTCTGGCCTTTGCTCTCAGCTTCTTGAAGGTAATCTCTAAGCCCTTGGACTAGCATGTCAGATAGAAGTGTCTGTCTTTGTTTGGGAGCCTTAGGCCAGCCAGATAGTAGCATATGATTTAGGGTGGGGGCTTTGGGCCATGCCAACAATGTGATGTAGGGTGGGGGCTTTGGGTCAGAATGGCTGGAAAGTGCTGTGTGGGCAGTCAGCTGTACCTACATGATGGAGCCCCAGTAAAGACTCTAGACACCAAGGCTCGGTTGGCAACATCCATGTGTATTGTCACATATCAGTAGCAGGAGAGAGTGCTGTCCTGACTCCATGGGTAGAGAACACTAGAAGGTCTGTGTTTGGTATCCTCCTGGACCCTGCCCTATTTGTCTCTTCCCTTGGATGATTAAATCTTAATCTGTATCCTTTCCCTGCAATAAACTGTAACCATGCATATAACAGCTTTCATGAGTTCTGTGAGTACTTCCAGCAAATTATCAAAGCTGAAGATGGTTTTGGGAACCCCCTGAATTTGCAACTGGTGTCAGTAGTAAGGGTGGTTCTGTGTGGACTGTTGTCTCTAACTTTGCAGTTGGCTATCTATTTGCAAATGTGCAGGGTGTGAGCCTCCACACTTCCCGGGCTTTTTCCCAGTCTGCCCCCTTGAGAGGCACAGGGTCCCAACACATCCTCCCCAGTGAGCCTGCATCCTCCTCACTCTCCCCCTGTCTGTGAAGCTGAAGAGGGGACAGGACCACTACCTCAGCATCCCTGGGATACCATCTTCTAGGGATTGCAGGAGTGGGTGTTCCTGACACAAATGAGGGTATGGGAGGGAAGAAGACATGTATTTTCCTTCTTCCTTCCCCAGACCTTTGTGGTGAATGCCTTTTCCTCACACTGGGGCCACAGAGGCAAAGAGATGGGGCCTACCCCAAGGGGAGTGAGGTCCCTATTCCATGGGAGAGAAAAACACATCAATGCATAATAGTGACTATAATGATAATATTAAAAATTAATAAAACAGGTTGATCCATGCTTGTGCACACAGCTCTGTGCACGTGTGTGCTTCTTTAGGACACATTCTTAGAAGTGGAATTGCTGCATCAAAGGAATCATCTATTCAACAGACACCTAATGAGTACCTGTTGTGTGCTGGGTACTGTTCTAGGCAGTTGAAAACTATCTTGAGTATGAGATCCCTGAGTTCTCTGCAGTTTTCCTCCAGAGTGTAGTAAGGTCCCTGATCTGCTTGAGGGTGTCTTGTCCAGAGTTTGTAGTCTAAGCTGTTATGGGATCTGTGTCCTACAGGGAGGTGGGGCGGTGTGTCTCAGGGAGTGAGGTCTCTGAGCTCTTTGAGGAATCTTTGCCCAGGGTATGAAGTCTCTGGTACATTGGGAGACCTGTGTCTCAGTGTGTGAAGTCTGACCTGTTTGTGGGTCTGTGTCCAGGGTGTGAAGCCTTTGAGGCCCTTATGGGGTTCTCTGCAATATGAGGTCTCTGAGCTGTTTGGGCGATCTCTTCTTCAGTGGATGAGGTCTCTGATATTTGGCGGGGGGATATTTTTTCAGAGTGTGAGGTTTTTAAACAATTTTGGGGTTTCCCAGTGTGTAACGTCTCTGAATTCGTTAAGTGTCTGCGTCCATGAGTGTAATGTTTCTGAGCTGCTTGAGAGTCTTTATCCTGGGATATGAGATCTCTGTGTTCCTGGGGAGTTTGTGTCACAATGTTTCTGGGCTTTTGGCAGGTCTGCGTTCACATTATGAGATGTCTGGGTATTTGGGGGTCCGTGTCCCGGGTTTGAGGTCTCCCAGCTATTTGGTGTGGTTTCTTGCAGGCTTGGAGGCCTCTGAACTCTTTGTGGGTTCTTTATCTGGGATTTTGGGGGTCTGAACTCAGAGTGTGAGTTCTCTGAGCTGTTTAGGGGTCTGTGTCAATGTATGAGATCTATCCACTGTTTGGAGTCCTTGTTTTATGAGGACCTTGAACTGGTTGGCTGTTTCACAGGCTGTGAGGTCTCTGGCTGTTTGGGAGTTTGTATTCTTGGTGTATATAGTTTGGGGTCTGTGTCTAAGATGTGTCTGTCTGCAGGTCTCTGAGCTGCTTCTCTATTCTCAGGTTGTGAGTTCTTTGAGGTATCTGGGGAGTCTGTATCCAGAGTGTGAAGTTTCTGATCACTTTGGGTATCTGTGTTGAAGGGAATGAATGCCTGAGCCATTCAGAGGTCTCTGTTCATGACATGAAATTTCTCAGCCATGTGGGCATCTTTGTCCACAATTTTGGTCCCTGTCAAAGGAGTGAATTGTTTGAGCAGTTTGAGGGTCCTCACCTTAGAGTGTGAGGTGATTGTTTAATGTTTACTGTCTGTCTGCTGCTTGGGGGTTTGTGCCTCAGGGACAAGGTCTCTGAACTCATTAAGGGTGTGGGTTCCAAGGTTTGAGTCTAAAGTATTTCAAGTCTTTGTTTAGGCTATGAGGCCTATGAAATCTTTGCAGATGTTTGCCCTAGGGTTTTAGTCTGTTGTATTGAGGGTCTGAGTGCAGAATTTCAAATTTTTTTTTTTTGAGACAGATTCTCACTCTGTTGCTCAGGCTAGAGTGCCGTGGCATCAGCCTGGCTCACAGCAACCTCAAACTCCTGGGCTCAAGCGATCCTCCTGCCTCAGCCTCCCGAGTAGCTGGGACGACAGACATGCGCCATCATGCCCGGCTAATTTTTTATATATATTTTTTAGTTGTCCAGCTAATTTATTTCTATTTTTTTAGTAGAGTCGGGGGTCTCACTCTTGCTCAGGCTGGTCTCGAACTCCTGAGCTCAAATGATCCTCCTGCCTCGGCCTCCCAGAGTGCTAGGATTACAGGTGTGAGCCACCACACCTGGCCCAGAATTTGAAGTTTTAAATGCTTGAATGATCTGTGTTCTAAAGTTGGAGGTAATGGCAAATCTGTGTTCAGGGTGTGTGGTTTCTAAAATCTTTGAGTGTCTGATTCTTGGGGTGTGAATATGGGATGCCTGGGCATCTGTTTTAAAGTGTGAAGTCTCTGAACTCTTAGAGGGTTGGTGACGAGGTTTGGATTGGAGGTATTTAGCATCTATGTTCAGGCTGAGAGGTCTCCGAGATTTCATAGCGTCTTTGTCCGAAGGTTTTAGTGCAAGTTATTTGGGCCTTTGTTTAGGGTGTGAGGCCCTTAATGTTTAGAAGGTCCATGTCCCAAGGATTGATTCTGAGGTGTTTGGGTATCTGTGTCTAGGGTTTGAGGTATCTGAACTTTCAAAGTGTCTGTGTTCCAAGTTTGGGCTGGAGATATTTGGGATTTTGAGTTCAGGGTGTGAGATCATCGCTCTTTTTTTTTTTTTTTTTTTTTTTGAGACAGAGTCTCACTTTGTTGCCCGGGCTAGAGTGAGTGCCGTGGCGTTAGCCTAGCTCACAGCAACCTCAAACTCCTGGGCTGAAGTGATCCTTCTGCCTCAGCCTCCCAAGTAGCTGGGACTA
>CAUYRT010043294.1:0-31118 GCA_963574885.1 Lepilemur ruficaudatus | reverse complement strand
TGGGCATCTACCCAAAGGAATAAAAGACATTCTATAAAAAAGACATCTACATTAGAATGTTTATAGCAGCACAATTCGCAATTGCAAAGACATGGAAACCACCCAAGTGCCCATCAATACATGAGTGGATTAATAAAATGTGGTATATATATACCATGGAATTCTATTTAGCAACAAAAACAATGGTGAACTAACACCTCTTGTATTTTCCTGGATAGAGGTGAAACCCGTTCTACTATGTATCCCAAGAATGGATAAACAAGCTCCGCGTGTACTCACCAGCATATTGGTTTCACTGATCAACACCTAAGTGGACATATAGGAACAACATTTATCGGGTGTGGGCAGACGGGTGGGGGGAGGAAGGGATGGGTAAAAAAAAAAAAAAAAAAATAATGTACTTAATTTAAAAAGATCATTAAAAAGCATTTACACATTAATAATAAGAAAAAACCCAATAAAAGATTGCCAAAAAGATATAATCAGGCTTTTTGTAAAGTAAAATATACAAATAACTGAAAGACTTAGTAACTAGTCACATACCTTTTTTCTCTAGCAAATTGGGGGAAAAATCAAATCAAATGATAAAAATGATAATACACAGTTTTGGTGAGAGAAACTGCTTCTATAATGCATTTGACACTTATTCTTTTCACTGAGACCTTCTGAGGTTACCCTATTAAAAATACCATTCCTTGCAAAGGGCTTTATTTTTCTGCTTAATTTTTCCCCGTAGCATTTCACAAATAATATAGATTTTACTCATTTATCTCTCCCCTAGGCAAACTCCATGATAATCAGGGTTTTTACCTGTTTTGTTTGCCTCAACAGTACCTAGCACTTATTAGGAACTCAATAAAACTTGTTCAATCAATGGATATAAAATGTTTTAAAATTATGCATATTTAAAGGATTTACATTTCTAGGAATGAATGCTAGGGAAATAAGGTCATGTATAGAGATTTAGCCACAAGGATGTTTGTTGAAGCAGTTTTATAAGCTGAGGAAAATAAGACATAAATATATAACAATAGGAGTTTGCTTAAGTAACTTGTGAGGGATCCTTATAATGAATACTCTTTTGGGCCATTAAAATAACATAATAGGTAAACTAGTTCTGGAAATGAACACATGATTGCTAAAATTTAAATTGTTACAAAGCATTGTGATCCCTTTTTAATTTTTAAAAACATATGTTCATGTAAAAATGCTAAATTATGCATAAACCAAATTTTTTTCTGTGAGGTAAGGTTATAGTTGAATTTATTTCTTTTTATGTGCCTGTTGATATTTAAGTATTTTTTCCTGCAATAATTATGTATTGCTTTTACTAGTAGTTCTTCACAAAGAGATCCCAATTATAAAGGCTTATGTTTTCATACAAGCATCCTCAGGTGTGAGGTATTGCTGGACCTTGGCAATGTGATGCTGCTCAGGCTATATGAACAGTCACCACAATCTGGTCAGGCCAGATCATTATCAGGTATGACCC
This sequence comes from Lepilemur ruficaudatus, assembly GCA_963574885.1. NCBI lineage: Eukaryota > Metazoa > Chordata > Mammalia > Primates > Lepilemuridae > Lepilemur > Lepilemur ruficaudatus. Next base: position 29,626 of record CAUYRT010043294.1, on the reverse strand, counting down.
ATAGTTCATTTAAAATCTGTACAAAATAGAGTTTATTTCTAAACTGTGAATGAAATTTCATATGAATCAGAGTTGCTAACGTGCTAATAATTACTGTAAGTATTAAGACATATTGGCTACTCAACCTAGTACCTCGAAGTGTTTAAGAGCAAGTTGTACGGAAAGTCCTGAGTCACACTGAGGTAGAAGGCTCCCTGGATGGACTCTAACTCCATGTTTTGTGTGGCCTACAAATTGACATGCAGACAACAGAGCACAGTGAACTAGTAAATGCTAGGGGGAGAAAAGATAACTTTAACCATAATTTATCGGTAATATGTACAGATAAATTCCTAGGAGGAAATAAGGTCTGAGGAAATTACAGGAAATATTAAATCTGTGATTCTGTTTACGGTAGAAATGCCGACCAACAAATTCCAGCTGTTTCTTTGTGGGTTATAGAAGTGTCACAGGCCTGTTTATAGTTACTGAATTGTAGACTCTAGCCTGGATCTTATGGAGTTCCATTAGTTTGGTTTGGGTTTGCTCGACTTGTCGAAAGGGACATTTCCAATAGGCAATGCATTTATGGAATGCAGCCCTGTACCCAATTTTTGTTTCTAAAACATTTATTCCAGTTTCTTTCCCACTCCTGACAATAGTTTGTCTCCCCATGAATGCTAGTGCAGTTTTATTTAACACTTACACAGCAGTTGCTTGTACCATGCACTGTTCTAAACACCTTCAATGTGTTAATTCACTTAATACCTCATAACAAGTTTATGAACTAGGTACTATTTTTAAAACCAACACAAAAAGCAAAAACCTTAAAGGACAAGAATCATAATTTATTTATATTAAAACTAATTTAGCTTCTATATGAAAAACTAAGTTAAAAGATAAGCTGTAATCTGGGAGAAGAAATTTGAAATTCATATAACTGGTAAAGAATTTGTATCTAGACTACGCAAAATGTCCTATACGTCAGTAAGAAAAGACAGTCCACCTAAAAATGGGCAAAAAAATATGCAGAAGAAAAAAACAACCAAACAAAACAATCCCTGACATCTAATGGCACCTAAGCTTTGAAAAGTTGCTTAATTTATCCTATTGTGGGAACTTAAAATAACCATGAGATACCATTCCACCTCTATCAGATTGACAAAAATTCAAGTCTGACAACAACAAAAGTTGGTGAGAATATGGAGCATGGTAGAAGTAGCAAATGGTATCAACCACTTAGGAGAGCAATTTGGCAAAATGTGATGCAGTTGAAGATATGTCTGCTTTATGACTCGCAAGTTCTACCAAGTTCTACTTCTCTCTCTATATCCCCTTAGGAAATCAATCCATTTGAACAAATATATATATATATATATAAAGTTCCACTGAAGCCTTGTGTGTAATAGTAAGAGAGAAGATAAATTGGGAAATATTCACACAGGAATGTGCCCAGTGGATAAAATGAATGAGCCACATCTATATATATGAAAATGGCTAGATCTTGAAATTAAAATGTTGAATAAGAAAAGTAAGTTACCATGAAAATGTACAAACACATACTTGTATTGCTTGTGGATTCATCCAAACAGATACATGTATATGTAATATAAATGTAATAACATGAGCAAGAGATGCACACAAGCTTTAGGATTACTTGTGAGTAGAAAAGGGGAGTAAGATTGAGGAAAGACGCAAAGAGGGATTAACCTGAGTCTGTAACATTTTGTTTCTTAAATATATGAAGCAAATATGCTAAGATATTAACATTTCAACAATATCGGTGGATGAGAAGACATGAGAATTTATAATTTTTTTCTTTACTTTTCTATTTCTAGAATTTTAGTATATTTTAAATATTCCACAATAGAAAAATAAAAAATAAATTTAATTATTTAAAAACTAACCTTAGGAGTCATACTCCTTCTGAATTTTCTCTGAAAAACCTTTGGGAAACATTGTTATGAAACAGACTGTTCCAAAAAAGTTTTATGTTATGTGGACTGCATGTATTTCCAAAGTTTTATATTCTATTTTTAATGGATTACAAGGCATGTCTTTTGCAATTTTCAATTGTTTTTGTAAGTCTCTGCAAGATGCCGACCTTTACGTAGCTACTGCCTTTTTAAGCTCTCTGTGGAACTGGTCCTCAGTATCACATCACTCACAGACCTTTGTCTGGTCTACTCTCCTGGACATCACCACCAGAAGTCAGCAGTCAGATGATTAACATGGGAGCTTTAGACCCAAAATAGAATTCCCTGCTTTACATAATGTTCATGTTAGTTAAAAAGGTTATTCAAATTCTCTAAACCTTTGCTTATGTTTAAAATGAACATAGTGATAGTATCTACCTTATAGGACTGTTGTGAGAATTTAAGGAAATTGTGTATGTAAACTGCTTAGGAAAAAGGCTTGCACTTAGTAAATGCTTAATAAATGGTTTGATTTGAAAAATTATTAATGTTACTAGATGATATTTTTATGAATTTCATATTAATAGGAAGTACTGTGCCAGGGCTGCACCTCAAACCTAAATCTCCCAAACTCATGCCTTTTGTACTGTATGTAGCAAGTTCCTGTGTTTGTTTGAATACTTCCAGTAACCAGACTGCCAGTGAGTTCCCTATTACTGAAAGCATTTTCAATTTGCATAAGATGATGATTTTGAAGGACCATAGAAAATAGTAGATTTTTATTTTTAAAAATTGTATTCGAATTTATCTTTTAAATTAACATATAAAATATATGTATTTATCATGTACAGCATAGTGTTTTGAAGTATATATTCATTGTGGAATGGTTAAATCTAGCTAACTAACAAATGCTTTACCTCGCTTTGTTATTTTTGTGGTAAGAACACTTAATAATCCACTCTTTTAGCCTTTTTGAAGAATAAATATATCATGATTATTATACTCACAAAGTTGTATAAGTCTCTCAAAATCATTTCTCCTATCTAACTGTTATTATTATATGTGTACTTTGACCGACATCTCCCCATGTCCCCTTCCACACTAACTACCCCAGCATCTGGTAACCACTATTTTACTCTCTATTCCTATGAGATTAGCTCTTTTAGATCCTACTTGTGAGTGTGATCATGTGATGGTGCTTATTTTTCTGTGCCTGGTTTATTGCATTTAACGTAATGTCTTCCAGGTTCATCCACCTTGTTGCAAATGACAAGATTCTTCTCTTTTATGACTGAATAGTATTTCATTGTGTGTATATACCATATTTTCTTTATTCATTCCTTCATTGATGGGCACTTTAGTTGATTCCATATCTTGGCTATTGTGAATAGTACTGCAGTAAACATGGGAGTGCAGATATTCCTTCAATATAGTGATTGCATTTCCTTTGGGCATATACTCAGTAGTGGTATTGCTGGATCATATGGTAGTTCTATTTTTAATATTTTGAGGAGCATCCGTACTACTTTCTTTAGTGGCTCTACTAATTTACATACCTATCAACATTGTGCAAATGTTCCTTTTTCTCCACATCCTCACCAATTGTTACCTTTTGTCTTTTTGGTAGTAGCCATTCTAACAGAAGTAAGGTGATATCTCATGGCAATTTTGATTTGCATTTTCCTGACTAGTGATGTTGCATTTTTTTCATATACCTCTTGGCCATTTGTATGTCTTCTTTTGAGAAAAGGCTATTCTAGTCTTTTGCTCATTTTTTAATTTGGTTGTTTTCTTGCTATTGAGTTGTTAAAGTTCCTTATATATTTTGGTTGTTAACCTCTTCTCAGATGCATAGTTTGCAGATATTTTCTCCTATTCTGTAGATTGTCTCTTAAGTCTGTTGGTTGTTTCCTATGCTGTGCAGAAACTTTTAAATTTGATATAGTCTGTTTTTGCTTTTGTTGCCTGTGCTTGTGAGGTCATATCCAAAATCTCATTGCTCAGCCCTATGTCTTGGAGCTTTCCCCCTATATTTTCTTCTAGTAGTTTTACAGTTTTGGGTCTTATTTTAATTCTTTTATCCATTTTGAGTTTATGCTTATATATGGTGAGAGATAAGGGTCTAACTTCATTTTTCTGCATGTAGATATCCAGTTTTACCAAAACTATTTATTACAGAGACTGTTCTTTCCCCATTATGTGTTCTTGCCAACTTTATCAAAACTCAGCTGTAAATACATGAATTTATTTCTGGGCTCTCTATTCTATTCCACTGATCTGTGGATCAGTCAAGTAGTATGATGCCTCTAGCTTTGTTCTTTTTGTTCATAATTACTTTGGGTCTTTTGTGATTTCATATGAATTTTAGAATTGTTTTTTCTATTTCTGTGAAGAATGTTATTGGTATTTTGATGGGGATTGCATTAAATTTAGAGATCACTTTGGGTAGTGTGGACATTTTAACAATATTAATTCTAATCCATGAATATGGGATATATTTTCGTTTATTTATATCTTATTTAACTTCTTTCATTAATGTTTTATAGTTTTCAGTGTAGAGATCTTCCTCCTCCTTGGTTAAATTTATTTCTAAGTTTCTTTTTATAGGCATTGTAAGTGAGGTAGCTTTCTTGATTTCTTTTTAGATAGTTTGCTGTTAATATATAGAAATGGTACTGATTTTTACATATTGATTTTCTTTCCTGCAACTTTGCTAAATTTATTTAGAAATTATAACAGTTTTATTTTTTTGTAGAGTCTTCAGGGTTTTTTATGTATAAGATCATGTTGTCTGAAAACAGGGACAATTTAACTTCTTTCTTTCCAATTTGGATGCCCTTTATTTCTTTCTCTTGCCTAATTGCTCTCATCAGGACTTTTAGCATTATGTTAAACAGAAGTGGTGAGAGTGGGCATATATATTTACAATTGTTATGTCCTCTTGCTCAACTGACCATTTTATCACTATATTAATATAATGCCCTACTTATCTTTTTAAATTTTTTGATTTGAAGTCTATTTTATTTGATATAAGTATAGCTACTCCTGCTTTCTTTTGGTTTTCGGTTACATTGAGTATCTTTTGCCATCCTTTCACTTTCAGTCTGTATTCTTAGAGGTGAAATGAGTCTCTCATAGGCAGCATATATTTGGAACTCACTGTCTTTATCCATTTGGTCACTTTATGCCTTTTATTAGAGAATTTAACCCATTTACATTCAAAGTAATCTTTGATCAGTAAGGAGTTACTATATTGCCATGTTGTTCATTGTTTTCTGGTTGTTTTATAGATCTTTTCTTCTTTTCTTTCTTACTGTCTTTATGGTTAGGTGATTTTCTCTAGTAGTATGTTTTAATTCCTTGCCTTTTAGTTTTTTTCTTTGTGGTTACCATGAGGTTTACAAAAAACATTTCATGGTGCAGCACTGCCACCACCACCACTGCCGGTGCTGGAGATCACAGCTTAGTGCAGGCAGTGCATATGCCTCTACTCCTCTGCCAGCCCACATGCCTGTCTGCCTGCCTGGGCTGGTTCTTGCCTCCTGCTATAGCCACTGTGGAATCTATGGCACCATTGCTCACCCTCAGGTTCTTCCACTTGCTTGAAAAACAGCAGAACAAGGAAATTAAGGAGCCACCCCTGTAATTTACCCAGATAGCTCCAGCAGGGTCAATAGAGGGCTCATGTCACAAAGAGAAAAGCTGCAGGCATCTAAGGATAAACCACTGTGAAAAAGCTTTGACCATAAAGCTGACTTAGAAGACTTTGACTCCAAGGTATAAGTCTTCCCAGCAAGATGGCTGACCGGAGACACCAGCTGCCAGAGCATCTCAGTAAGAAGGAGAGGTTTTAGATGAAAGACAAAAAATGAACAGACAAAGAAATATAGATTGGATGTGGGTCTGAAGGAAGGGTGCTAGAGCCTTCAGGAGACTCCACAGGAAGAAGTTGGGGTGCAGAATAGGAAGGAGCAAGGTATCAGCAAAGATCAATCCCTAAGAGGCTTGGAATCCAGTGGGAAGGGTAGGTGGAGTGGTTTGTTTCTCCCTCCTTTATATCTCTGACACTTGGTGGGTTCCTGAGCTGCTGGAGAAACTTTCTGCCCACACGAGCCCAGAGGCTGCTGCTTCCTGTGAGCTGGGAACTTCTTGTGGACAGGGCACCAGGCTCCCAGCCCCCAGGGGCACTACCCACCCCTACAGACCTGAGCTGGCATGGCAGGCACTGTATTGCTTCTCCACTCACTGTGCGCCTCCCTAGGGGGTGTCAACACTTCAGGTATAATCTTGCTCGTTCCCACACAGACATTTCCCAACTCTGGCTCAGACTACAGGAGCCACAGGGGTCCAGTGAATCTGGGGTGATCTCTCTGACTCCAGAGCCTGGACATTCTGGGTGAACTGCCTCCCAGAGACAGGGTTGGAGATGACCAGAGTGCTAGTTTACCTCCATACAAACTTTTTTTCCCCTTCCCCTCTCCTACCCGTGGCTGCCGAGAGAGACAATTGAGCCAACACACTGAGGCTTCCACAGAGAGTGGGGCCTTTCTTTCTGGAGTCCTGTAGTGAACTGAGGAGTACTCATACTGGGACCTTCCTGCTTTCTGGCCCTCCCTGCTGCTGCTTGCCTGGTGGCTCCATCAGAGCAGGGCATGCCCCAAGGCAGAGGAACATGGAACCTATTCAGTCACCCCCTGGGTGACCCAGGACCAGTGTGCCTCTCCCTGGCATGGTCAGATTGATCTTCTTGGTCTCAGGAGGCAAGGTAGCCTGTGTGGGCAGATCTGGGGGGAGAGTGCATTGTGAGTCCCAGCTGCGACATGCTCGTGGGACACCACTTCCCCTATGGGAGGGCCACAGTCTCAGCTCAGGCTGAAATTCTGGGTATGGAACCTTTTGCTCCACAGCATAGTCGTGGGGGGGATTGGTTGGCTTGGGCTCCTGCCTGCCGGCAGACACTAAAAAAAAACCTGTGGAGCAGAGCTTAGGGTGAAGGAGCGAGGTCCATTGCAGACAGCCTGTTTGCAAATCTCAGATGGACCTTCCTCCACAAACAGACTTTCTGGTTGGGTGGAGTTGCTTTAGCTCCTCCCTGGCAGTCTGCCCAGAAGCTGGGAGTAGACCTTTGACCTCTAACAAAACAGCTACCTTGCCAGCTTTTGGGAAATCTGAGGGCAAGCTCACCCAGCCCAGCCCAGCTCAGCCACACTCCACCACCCACCTCTGCTGTGGTAGAGAATAAGGACTCACCTGGAAGTTCCAGGCCCCTCCCACTATCTGGTACATTCAATTGCTTCTCCTGAGGGACTAGAGCTGGTCACAGGACCCCAAAATAGCATTGCAGCTTGTTCCTTCCAGCAAGCACCTCCTACTGACAGGGAGATCAATTTGCATGCTCTTTATAGCATTTGCTGACTTAATTTTACAGGGTCTCTGGGGGGTCCAAGGAGTGGCCATTTGGGGGAGCCCTAGCCCTCCCCACAGGAAAGCTGCACTATTGGATAAGTGTGGAAAGAACCCAGCCTGGGGCCTTGCTAGCATGCAAGCATTTAGCCCCCTCCTCCATGAACAGTCCTCCCAGTTTGGAGAGCTTGTCCTGACTCTCCTACCAGCGGCTCCCCCTTGTGGCTGGAAAAGCAACTTCTGAGCCCCACCGAGGCTTTACAAAGCCTTTCAGGCTCCCACAACCTAGCCATGAACTGCCTTGCTCCTCCACATACCTCAGTAGTGGTGGAAATCGAGAAAGCCCCTGGGAGCTACAGGGTCCCTCCTAAGGCTTGGGACGCTCAAGTACTCCACCTGGGTGACCAGAGTCTACCACAGACACAGAAGAACATCACAGCAGCTGGTTCTATCATAGAAACATCAACCAATGACAGGGAGAATAATGACATAGCTCATCATAGCATCTTCTAGCACAAGCAAACAGGGTGTGGCTGATTCGCACTGACAAGTACCACCCATCATCACTTAGAGTAAGCTGGGGGACCTAATTCACTACACACTGTTGGGAAGAAATGAAGACAGCAGGTCAGAGGTAACCTGAGAGAAATGCCAAACCTGCTAGAACACCCCATAGGCAACTCAGGACCATAACTCCTCTCCCTGGCATGCTCAGGGATCAATCTTTGGGGACCTAGAGACAGGCCCATAAACCAGGCCTAGCACCCACACCATCGCTGTGATGTCAGATGAGAAGGAATCAGTGAAAGAATACCAGAAACATGAAAAAGCAGAGTGAGAGGACACCCTCCTTACCAATGAATACCAATCAAAATGAAAATATCAAAATGAAAATATCAAAATGACAGATGAAGAATTCTGAATATGGATTGTAAGGAATCTCAATGAAATACAAGAGAAAATAGAAACCCAATGCAAAGAAACCACAAAAACAATACAGGAAATGCATGAAAAATTTATAAGGAAATTTAATTAAAAAAATCAAACAGAACTTCTGGAAATGAAAAATTCATTAAAGGAAATACAAAACACAGTGGAAAGCCTTAAGAATAGGCTAGATCAGGCATAAGAAAGAATCTCAGAGCTTGAAGACAACACCTTTGAATTAAACAAGCCAGTCAAAGAGAAAGATCTGAGAAACAAGAGGAACAAATAAAACCTACAACAAATATGGGATTATGTAATAAAGCCTAAAATAAGAATCATACGCATCCCTGAGGAGGAAGAAGACAATACACAAGGATTGGAAAGCCTATTTGAGGGAATAATTGAGGAAAATTTCCCTGGCCTTGCTAGAAATCTGGATATCTAGATTCAAGAAGCTCAAAAGACTCCTGGGAGTTTCACTGTGAAGAGGCAATCACAACAGTACATAGTTATCGGACTGGCCAAAGTAAACATGAAAGAGGCACTCCTATGAGCTATAAGGTGAAAGCAGCAGGTAACTTACAAAGGAAAACCCATCAGACTATTGCAGACTTCTTAACTGAGACCTTACAAGCCAAAAGGGTTTGGGGCTCCATTCTCAGTCTTCTCAAACAGAAAATGGCCAGCTTAGAATTGTGTACCCTGCATAACTAAGTTTCATTTATGAGAGAGAAATAAAGACATTCTCAGACAAGCAAACATTGAGGGCATTTGTCAAGACCAGACTGCCCTGCAGGAAGTACTCAGAACTTTGTTACACATGGATCAGCACAATAGACACCCACCAGTGTAAAATAACCCAAAAGCTAAAGGCCAGAGCCTGGATACCACAATGGCTCTAGAGATAAAACAGAGTAATAAAGTCTACTCAACAGGATGAACAGTAACCTACCCCACTTATCAATTCTTTCAATAAACGTGAATCGCTTGAACTCTCACTCAAGAGACATAGGCTGGCTGAATGCATAAAAAAATACAAGCCAAGTATCTGCTATCTCCAGGAAACACATCTAACCCAGAAAGACTCATTCAGACTCAAGGTGAAGGGATGGAACACAATATTCCATGCAAATGGAAACCAAAAGAAAGCTGGTGTAGCCATTCTCATATCAGATAACATAGACTTCAAGTCAGCCAAAGTAAAGAAAGACAAACATGGTCGTTATATAATGGTGAAGGGAACAATTCAAGAAAAAGACATAACAATCCTAAATATTTATTCACCTAATACATCCAGATGTTCCACCTGGATGTATCTGGAACATCCAGATTCATAAAGCAGACCCTACTTGATCTAAATAAAATGATAAATAGCCAGCACCATAATAGCTGGGGACTTCAATACCCCACTGACAGAATAGGACAATTCCTCCAAGCAGAAAATAAGCAAGGATACAATGGATTTAAACAGAACTCTGGAACAAATGGGCGTAACAGACATTTATAGAACATTCTACCCAAGAACCACTGAATATACATTCTTCTCATTAGCTCATGGAACATTCTCTAAGATTGATCACATCCTAAACCACAAAACATATCTCAACAAATTAATAAAAATAGACATTATACCAATTATGCCATATATCTTCTCAGGTCACAGTGGAATAAAATTAGAAATCAATTCCGATAGAAACACTCAATTCTAGACAAAGTCATGGAAACTAAACCACCTGTTGCTGAATAGTTAATTGTGTAAAGGAGGAAATTAAGATGCAAAGCAAAACATTCTTTGAACTAACTGACAAATAGATCCAAGTTATCCAACTCTGTGGGATTCAGCAAAAGCAGTCATGAGAGGAAAATTCATAGCCATAAATGCCTACAGCCAAAAGACAGAATACTCACAAATAACAATCTAATGAACCATCTCAATGAATTGGAAAAGGAAGACCAAATCAATCCCAAACCAAGTAGAAGAAGAGAAATAACTCAGGTCAGAGCAGAATTAAATGAAATTTAAAAAAAATTATATAGAAAATTAATGACACAAAAAGTTTGTACTTTGAAAAGGTGAAAAAATTGACAGGCCTCTCATGGTATTAACCAGAAACAGAAAAGAAGGGACCCTAAAAAGCTCAAGCAGAAATGAGAAAGGAGATACTACAACTGATACCCCAAAAATGAAAATATCATCTCTGAATACTACAAAAATCTCTATGCACATAAACTTGAAAATGTTGAGGAAATAGACAAATTCTTTGAAATGCACAACCTCTCTAGGTTCAGTCAGGAAGAAATAGAACTCCTGAACAGACCAATATCAAGTAACAACATTGAAGCAGCAATAAAAATCCCATAACAGAAAATTTTCCAGACCAGATGGTTTCACAGCTGAATTTGGTAAAATATAAATCTTTGTATTTTATTGCATAAATTATTTCATACCATAGAGAAGGAAGGAATCCTCCTCAACGTGTTCTATGAAGCCAATATCACCTTTATACCAAAACCAGGAAAGGACACAATAACAACAACAAAAGAAAAGTACAGAACAATATGCCTTGTTAGTATAGATGCAAAATTTCTCAGTATAATTCTAACAAACTGAATTCAGCTGCACATCAAAAAAAAAAAAAATCCATCATGATGAAGTGGGCATGATACCAGAGATGTAAGTGTGATTCAACATACACAAAAAAATAAATGATATACACACCATAAAAAAAAGCAGAAACAAAGACCATATGATCCTCTCAGTAGACACAGGAAAAGCATCTGAAGAAATTCAGCACCCTTTAATGATAAGAATTCAACAAAATAGGCAGAGATGGAATATACCTCAATATTATAAAAGCCATATATGACAAAGCCACAGGCAATATCATACTGAATGGGGAAAAATTGAAAGTATTCCTGCTTAAAACTGTAACCAGACAAAGTTGCCCACTGTCACCACTTCTGTTCAACACAATGCTGGAAGTGCTAGCCAGTGCAATAAGGCAAGAGAAGGAAATTAAGGGCATCCAGATGGGAAAGAAGAAGTCAAAGTATTGCTCTTTGCTGACAATATTATTTTACATGTAGAAAACTCCAAAGATTCTGCCAAGAGACTCCTGGAATTGATAAATTCAGCAAAGTCTCGGGTTACAAAATTAACATACACAAATCAGTAGCATTCCTATATGCTAATAACAGTCAAGCTGAGAATCAAATTAAAGATTCAATATCATTCACAATAGCAACAAAAATAATGAAAAACCTAGTAATATATTTAACCAAGGAGGGGAAAGACCTTTACAGGAAGAACTATGAAACACTGAGGAAAAAAACCACAAAGGATGTAAACAAATGGAAATACATATCATGCTCATAGACTGATGGAATCAATATTGTTAAAATATCTGTATTCCTCAAAGTGATTTACAGATTCAATGTAATCCCCACTAAAATACCAATGTCATTTTCTGCAGACCTTGAAAAAATAATTCTGTGCTTCATATGGAACCAGAAAAGTCCCTGAATAGGCAAAGCAACCATAAGTAAAAAGAACAAATCAGGAGGCATCACTTTATCAGACTTTAAGCTATACTATAAACAAAACAGCATGGTACTGGCACAAGAACAGAGACATGGGCCAATGGATCAGAACAGAGAACCCAGATATAAAACCATCCTCAGATAGCTATTTGATCTTTGACAAAGCAGAAAAAGAAATACAATGGGGAAGAGAATCCCTATTCAATAAATGGTGCTGGGAAAATTGGATAGCCACATGTGAAAGACTGAAACAGGATCTGTACCTCTCACCACTCACAAAAAAATTAATTCAAGATGGATAACAGACTTAAATCTAAGACATGAAACTATAAGACTTCTAGAAGGGTTGGAAAAACTCATATATATCATTGTAGGCAAAGAATTTATGAAGAAGACCCCAAGGCAATCACAGCAACAGTAAAAATAAAAATAAATAAATAAATAAATAAATGGTACCTGATTAAATTAAAAAGTTTCTGCACAGCCAGTGAAACCATCAATAGGGTAAATAGACAACCTACACAATGAGAGAAAATATTTGCATGCTATACATCTGATACAGGGCTGATAAACAGAATTTATAAAGAGCCCAAGCAAATTGCCAGGAAAATATCAAACAACCCCATTAAAAAGTGGGAAAAAGAGATGAACAGAAGCTTTTCAAAAGAAGATAGACTAATGGCCAATAAACATACAAACAATGGTCAACATCTCTAATCATCAGGGAAATGCAAATCAAAATCACAATGAAATATCACCTAACTCCAATGCGAATGGCTTTTATCAAAAGTCCCAAAACAACAGTTGCTGGCATGGATGCAGTGAAAAAGGAACCCTTATATACACTGTTGTTGGGACGGCAAACTAGTGCAATCTCTATCAAAGTAGTGTGGAGATACCTCAAAGAACTAGAAGTAGACCTAGCATTTGATCCAGCAATCTCACTCCTGAGTATTTACCCAAAAGAGAAAAGCCAGTTTATAAAAAAGACACTTGCACTTCAATGTTTATAGCAGCACAATTCACAATCAGAAAGATGTGGAAATAACCCAAGTGCCCATCAATACATGAGTGCATTAATAAAATGTGGTATATGTATACCATGGAGTATTACTCAGCCATAAAAAATGGTGAACTAATCCTATTTGCAACAGCTTGGATGGAACTGGAGACCATCACTTCAGTGAAGTATTGCAAAAACGGAAAGAAAAACACCACACGTACTCAGTATTAAATTAGAACTAAATGATCAACACTCACATGTACATATGGTAGTAAAATTCAATGGAAATCAGTCAGGTGGCAAGGGGGAGGAGAGTATGGGTAAATGGACATCTAATGGATACAATGCAGACTATCTGGGTGATGGACACACTTGTAACTTTGACTCAATCTGTACAAAAGTAATTCATCTAATCAAAAGGTTTGCACTCCTGTAATGTTTTGAAAAAAATAAAATAAAACCAAGAGAAACAATGAAAAAAATTCATAGTTATTATTTTAAGCTAATAACAACTTAATGTTAGTTGCAAAAGAAATACTACACTTTTCCTCCATTATCCCTTACTTACATTTTGATTTTTTAATGTAATAATATACATCCTTTCATATTGCATATTCCTTAACAAATTATTTTAGTCATTATTTTTTATAGTTTTGCATTTTAACCTTTATGCTAAAGATGTAAATAATTTACACACCATCCTAACATAGAATTAGAATAATCTGAGTTGACTGTATACTTACTTTTACTAGTGAGTTTAATACTTGCAGATGTCTTTGTGTTACTCATTTGTGTCCTTTTCTTTTAGCTTGAAAAAGTTCCTTTAACCTTGTTGGTAAGGCAGATCTTGTGGTAATGAATTCCCTTAGCTTTTATTTTTCTAGGGAAGTTTTTCTATCACCTTCATTACTAAGGGATAGCTTTGCTGTGTACAATATTTTTGGTTGCTAGTTTTTTTTTTTTCTTCAGCATTTAAATATATCATCTCACTCTTTCCTGGCCTATAAATGTTTCTGCTAAGAAGTCTACTGCTAGGCATATTAGAACTTTATTATGTTATTTTCTTCTTTTATTGTGGTGCTTTCAGAAGCTTCTTTTTGTCTTTTATTTTTGACAATTTGACTATAATATATCTTGAAATAGTCTTATTTGGATCAAATCTGATGGGAGGTCTTTGACCTTCTCATATTTGTATATTTATGTCTTACTCCAGGTTCAGAAATTTTTCTGTTACCATTTTTTAAAATGTGCTTTCTATCCTTTTACCTTTCTCTATTTTCCTTTGAACACCAATTCAAACATTTTCTCTTTTAATGCTTCCTGATAAATTTCTTAAGCTTTCTTCATCCTTTTTTATTCATTTTTCTCCACTGCCCATATATATTCAAATAACCTGTCTTCAGGTTCACAAATTCTTTTTTCTCTCTGATAAATTTTGTTATTGATACTCCTTTTTGTATTTTTATTTTTCATTGTATTTTTCAGCTCCAGGATTTATTTTTAATTTATTTTTATTATTTCAATCTCTTATTTCTTTGATAAATTTCTGAATTGTATTTCTCTGTATTTTCTTGAAGTTCACTGAGCTTCCTTAAAATGGCTATTTTGAATTCTTTGTCAGGAAGTTCATTCATCTCTATCTCTTTAGGGCCAGTCATTGACACCTTGTTTTGTCTATTTGGTGATGTCAAGCTTCCCTGATTGTTCTTGATCCTTGTGGTCATGTATTGATGTCTATATATTGAAGGATTAGATTATTTATTACAGTCTTCACAGTCTGGCTTTGTCTGGTAATGTCCCTCAACAGTAACACTGTCCTGAAATTATGAGCAGACCATCTCTTGTGGTCCCTAAGCCCATGATTGCTATAGCTGTTGCAGTACTGGAATATGTCGTAAGTCTAGAAGCACAATAGCCAGTACCATCCAGTATTCAATCCCTTGGATTTTGCAGCTGGTATAGCAGCTGGCTGGAATTAACCTGAGGAAGACTCAACTAGAGCACCAAGCTGTGCAATGAAGCTGGCCAGAGATTCAAGCCTGGAAGACCAGTGGACTATTTCCTGCAATGTGATGCTGTTGGCTAGTTTCTCTGAAATGGTGCCTGCATTGGCTGGAATGCAGAGCAACCACTGAGATCTGTGTGCTTGTTGTGAGCCTCACCCTTGTTCTTTGTTTCTAACTGACCTCAGGTGGTGTAAACCTGTCAGTACTCCCAAAATTTCCCGTGGGATAAAACAGGAGGGAGCCTCCTATGAAGGGTCCCAGAATGGTTGGGAAGCTGAATTTCCACCTTCAACTCTCTTTTTACACTGTAGAAAATGTTGATCCAGGGGAATTCTCTGTGTGTAGCACTGTGCTGGCTTTGGAGAGGAGTAACAGGGTCAAAGAGTACTGTTCCACTTACTGTTTGATTTCAGCTTTTCTCAGTTTTTGTGGTTCAACAGGGTTTCCTCAGCCTTACTCTCAAGTTCTTGGATATTTAAAGTGGTGGTCTTTCCTGTGGATAGTTGCCAGCTGAATTTCTTTGTGGGGAATTTTCCTCCATCTTGCTGACATCACTCACAAACAATGGATTTTTAAGGTACTTTGAATTCCTAAGCTCTTATGATTCTCTGTATAGCATAGGAAGTCCTTGAATTGAAACATCATGTTTTAAGTATTTGTTTATTAGTTAGTTGTTGGGATCTTGATATTTATTTTCCCCAAAACATACTCCTATACAGAATTTAGGGAGCAGTCTACAAGAAGAAGGAAGAGGAGATGCGGTGATGTTCCATTTGAACCTAAGGTTCTCAAAATTGTCTTTCTTTTCTTAACCTCAGTGTCTGATTAAACTTAGTCTCAGTGAGATTTTATGAGAAAATAATCCACCACACTAATTCAAGCTAATGTGATTGAGAGCCTTTTATTCTTCCTAAATAGTGATATATTCATTCACTCAGTAAGTATCAAGTGCCAACTATATTCTAAGTTCTGAGTATAAGTAATAGTCAACAAACAGTCCATTTCTTTAGTGTGAAAGAAGGTAGTGATCCTGGGGAAGCAGACAGTCAAACAGATGAGATATACCTAAAATTGATGACCTGTTCAAGGAGAAAGATTGGAGGCAATACGTTTTTAACCAGCTATTAACATAGTCTGAGTGTGAAATGTCAAGGGCCTGGACTGTGATATTAATAGTTACAGTGGGAATGGAGGGAAAAAACTTAAACTTTGAAAAGTTGATTCTACAGGACAATTATATATAAGTTATAAGAAATTATGAAGAGGAAGGAGTTTCAGAGTTAGCCAAGGATGTGAGTTCAGCCAAGGGAGGAATACTAGGTTTATGGGGGAAATGGAAATCATAAAATCATCCATGGGCATGTTATGTTTATGGGGATAATAGTGCATGTGAGTGGAATTATCCTATGGTAACTAGAAAAAGGGAACTGGGGAAAGAAAGAGCAGAGATGAAAATATGGATTTGAGTGTCATCTGTATACAGATGACAACACTATCTAAATGTGTAAAAGAGAGCAAAGAATATTGGGATTGTCAAAAGAATTAATAAAAGAAACAGTAATGGCCAAGGAAGTATTAAGAAAATCAAGAAGGTGTACTGTCACAGGACCTAAAGGTAAAATAGTCAAACAGCATCAAATACTATACAGGGAGATAGGATGAAAACAATGAAAAGAATATTGGATTTGACATTGATCACTGGAGACCATGTAAGGAAAGGCATTCATGACCAAGTCAGATTTCAGAGGCTCAGGTGTAATGTTGGATTGAAAACAGATAAGTAGGATAGTAACTAAATGTCCAGAAAACTTTTTTTTTCCAAATGGGAACTTTATTATTGATAATAATATGGAAGATATTGATAGAGAGGAAAATTTGAGGTACACCAGAGGAAGAGAGAATATTGCCTCCTGTTAAGTTTGTTTATCTCTAGTGTCATCTACACCGGCCCGTTCCCTGTATCAGTGCTGAGTATATTAGTTCACTGCTTAAAGAGCTCTCTGGGTTCCTTGTTGCCAGTGGAAATCCAATATCCTTAGCAGAGCAAACAAGATACTCTGCTCTCTGGTTCTAACCTCCTCCCATTTTATCTTCTGCCACTCAGGGCACAGGTGATTTGAGATTCTTTCCAGGCTGGATCTTTGTGCACATTGTTCTCTCTGCCTGGATGATCCTTCCTCTCATCTTTCACATGGAAAATTCTAACTTGTCTTTCAACACCTGGCTCAAATGTCACCTCATTTTTGGGCTCTTTCCCACCTCCCTAGGCCCAGTGCAAACTTCCCTCTTTGGTGCTTCAGCAATAAGTAGTTCCCTCATATCTTTTCTCAGCATCCTGCATTGTAATTCATCTGTTTCCATAGCTGTGTTCTCCATTAGACTGTATGATCTCTTAACACAGGGACTGTCTTTTTTATTGTCATAATCTCCATGGTTAACACAAAACAAACTCTTGCTAAAAGCATCAGGAATGAATGATCCTTAATGTAAGGAAACATACTGAGGTATATAAAATGGAAGTGAAGAAGCATATTAGTACAAAAAATGAACAGTTTCACCTCTGTTCCTTTTTTTTACCTGTCTGTGACCATATATAATGCATACAATATGTGAAACTATGGATTTTAAATGTGTTCTGCTACAGTCATTAAGTATTAGAAAGTGGTTTTAAAGTTAAGCAGTCTCAGCTTCAAATGTGACCTCTGCCTTTAAAAGCTATGTGAATTTGAGTAAGTTAATTTCTTTAAACCTGAGTTTCCTGTTGGTCAAATGAGGATAACTCAGCTTATAGTGTGGAGATAAAATTGACAAAAGATAGACTAAACAATTTAATAACCAGGATTTGGTTATCACTAATGTTATAATTATTTTTGACTCCCACCTTCATGGCTGGGATCACTTAGTTTTTCTCTGGTCTTGGATTTGGTTCATTTGAAACTTTAATCCATTCTATAAAGTGAAGAGCTTTTTGTTTGTTCCCTGAGTTAAATTTTGATGTTAAGGCATTTAAACTCAAGTCTATCTTTATGCAGCAGTGTTTCATCTACCTAAATGATGCTATCCGATTAATAATATTCATTCCCAGAATCAAGTAAATTCCCAAAAATATAGAGTTAAATATATGGACTTATTTAGTAAGTTTCCAAGTGAGTCTGAATTGCTTATGAGTCTTCAGATAACTTCCCAGCAGAGGCCTTAGCTTCAAGGGTTGATAGGCTGGATCCAAGGACACTCTTTTTGTCCTATCTTCAGGAATCTATTACCCTGAGTGATTTAGATCAACTCTTTCCATTTTTTTAGTAGACTTTTTGTGGTTAATAAAAACATGTGCTTACAGCTTTTTTGCATAGATAAAGGAAAGGATTCCACATCCGATTTAGATCAAGAGATAGATTTTGAGAAGAAATGATGGATATGTCCCCTTGGAGCAGTGGAATGCAGTGATGTTCCGTCTCTGACTGATTGAGTTCATGGCATTTAGGAACCCTTCCACGCCCACACCCACGCACAGACACAAACAGTGGTCACAACTGCAGCTTCATAGGCTGCCTCTTCCCCTAGTCTCATTTCCAAAGTGCATCCGTTGTTTTCCATAACATGAAATAAATCCCTTTCTTTTGCCCAGTGGTGAAAAGCTTATAAAAATACTAAAACTTCAACTATTCCCCTGAGTTTTCTATTGGCTAACCTGCAGCCATGAGTTTACTTGGATATTGACATGCATTTTCTGTGCAGATATTTCAGGCCACTTGGGTGAGTCCAATGGTGATAAATTCACTTGTCTTGAAAGTTTATCAGAATAACCATTATAACACTCCATTTGTGAAAGCTTAAATAATTGACACTGTGATTAAAAAGACTCCAGGTTCAAAATATCTCTTATTCTTTCAGCATATATCATTCTGAATATATATATCTCTCTATATATTTTAGGAAGTCTTGGCCAGGAGATAACTTTAACAGTCATCAAAAAGAAAATATGAATATGAAGAATTGATTAGAAGCAAGACATTTAACCTTGCCTTGTGGTGTTCCTCCCATGAAAGAATTTTTTTTTCAATATTTAAAAGTGAAGTAATTTTTTTCTGTACTAAATAGGGATAGTTAACATTCTGAGCTGAAATTGAATAATAAAAATCTCCATCTATTGGAGAGAAAATGGATTGCATTATATTTAAAAATAAGAATCAATGCTTTGTGGATAGTGGGCACTCAGCAAATGAATGTGTGAATAGGATTAATTAGATTTCTAGTGAAATGTAATGCTATCTTCATTAAAATATTTATTATATCCTCGTAAAATTTTATGTGATCGAACATCATTGTTCAAATAGTATCTATCTTTGAGCTGTGGTCCCCAACCCCCAGGCCGCAGACTGTTACCGGTCCGTGGCTTGATAGGGACCAAGCCGCAGAGCTCCGCCACCCTCTGCCCATGTCCATGCCCTCCCACCGACCATCCGTGGAAAGATGGTCTTTGATGAAGCTTAGCAACCTGGGAGCCACACAGCAGGAGGTGAGGTGCGAGCAAGCAAAACTTCATCTGTATTTACAGTGGCTCCCCATGGCTCACATCAGCACCTGAGCTCTGCCTCACCCACTTCATTTCTTCCCCTCTTCTCCTCCTCTGGCCCCATGCCAAAATTGTCTTCCATGAAACTGGTCCCTCATGCCAAAAGGGTTGGGGACTGCTATTTTAGAGGGTGCATTATTTCCATTTTTAATTTTTATTTCTTTTTTTCTACTTTATATATTAGATGGTGATCAGAGAAGTGTCCTCTAAGTATTGATAATATTTTTATCCTTTTTTTGAAAATGGCAAAAGAAGTACATTTCTGTAATATAATTTCCTGTGAAGTCTGAAGATTTAAGGCTAATTCTACCTGTGTATAAGAGAAATGTATAGATGTCCATGAATACTCAATATTCTACTATAATTCCATGAGTTTTTCCCTATTACTAAACATTTTATCTGATGACAATAATGTTTTTAAAAAATCTCTTTGGTCACCTAGATTATCAATTAACTAAAAATAATTTGTATTTCAACAATCAACAATTCTGAAATCCTTCATACATTAGAGACTATGATTATGTTGAGTTGTCCCTAAGGATCCAAGATTTTGTTTATGTGCTCACTGTCATAACAGAAAAAAATATATAAAACAATAAATTTCATTAATGAATTAATTCCCCTTTCCTTAAGATCTCTTAGAGAAAATAAAGGAAATCAACTATGCTTCTTTGTGAAGTCTGGTTTTAAATTATAGTAGAAACAAAACAGATTTAAAAGACTTGGATGAATTTGAGTTTTGTGGGCTAAATTGAAGTTGTCAATCTTTGCATGCCTAGAGTTGTTCTAATTAGTAAATTGCAGTGCAAATAAATAAGCAGCTAAGGCTGTTTTTAAGCCATTGGTTTTGGCTGTTAATTCTTATGTACTTTTCACATAGCTTTCTTTTAAAACAGCTATATTAATTTGTTTTTTTGTTTTGAAGAATAATTTAGTATATCAGTGTCTACTCTAACCTGATATGTTATACTATAGCTGAGATCTCAAAGACATTTTGCAAGACTTCATGCTCAAATTGCAATGATGTTGTTATTATATTCATAAATTGTTCAACGCCACATTTGGAGCTCAATTAATACCATTTTCCACACAATCTCTCTTTTCCAAGGGACTCTGTTAAAGAGTACATAGGGATAGAAATAGGAGGAATTACATCTCTTACGGTGGTTTTTTAAACACTGGGACCTGGGTGGCTACTCTCATCACTATAGGGCTGCTCAAGTCATTTCATATAGATAACCTTCTCTCAAAACAAGGAGTAAAGAAAGACTAAGAAACACATTTTGTCACTATTGGTTGTTTGGAAAGAGGGCCACATGAGAAAAGAGGTTGTATTACATTCTTTAGAGTGTAAAAATGCATCCTTTTTTGTCTGTTCCTAGGTTCGAAGAAGAACTGACCAGCGAGTGGTTATATCTCTTTGAAGGCAGTGGGGTACCATATGGCCCAATCAACAACATGAAGAATGTATTTGCAGAACCCCAGGTTTGTTTTTTGAAGTTTAGCAACACAAGAATTTGCCTCTCTTTTCTATCCAGATTGATTTATATAATATTACATTAGTCATTGATCTTAAGCTTAAGTTGCATAACATGATTTTTCACAGTTACATTAAAATTATTTGTGGTTCTGAAATAAAAGGAACCAGAATTTAGAATTGACTATCTACAATCAAACTTTTGTGTCTGTCATATTTAAAATATTGCATTTCTTCATCAAGTGCTGCATGAAGTTTCTGAGGTCAGGGCATTTATTTTTCCTGAAAAACAGAAATATAGACAATTGAGAAGTTGGGGTTTGGTGCTCAGAGATCATTCTTTGTAGAAAAAAATATGAGAACTTTAATAGTTACAGCCCACCTCTGATCATATGGCTATCTTAAAATGTACAAAGCAAGTCATATTTAAGTCTGAAAATTAGATAATTTTATATGCTTTGATTAATGTGTATTGTTCATGAGGCATAAATTATGCTTGAATAGCTACTTGTGCTGTACATTGCTTAATAGGCTCCTTCTTGGGGCCCAGGAAAAGGGGTCATATGAAAAAAAAATTCTTTTATAACACTGTTCAAATGATTATTTTTAGATGATGTCAAAATAGTAAGTTTTGATTTTATTACTTCAGTATAACTACAAGCAATTTATCATGTCTCAGATTCACATATTAATCCCAAAAGGTAGAGGGACTCCATTTTTCTGTGATTCTTTTGCTATGATTATTCAGATATCTTATCAGTTTCCAACATGTTAAAATTATAGGTTTTTTCTGCTTGGGTTCTTTATATTTATATAATGGAAGGTTTTTCTTTGAAATGGATTATTTAAAATGGAATACATCATTTGAAGGAGGTGAACTTTATTGGAAAACTGATCTATCTCTTTAACTTTGGTATCTTTATCTTACATGAGTATCTGTTTACAAGAAAATTGAGAAGTATTTAATTCAATAGTTACAATATTTATGGGGGGAAAAAGAGTGAATGAATTCAGGAATTCTGATTTATACTATTTTTCTGCCAAGATTACGAGTATGACAAGGCTTTGCTCATAATAAAACTATGGTTAATAAGTATTTGAGATAAGGAGCCCCACTTCGTGTGAATTCATCTGAAAGGGACCCCACAACATCAGTGATTAATGCCCAGTGATTCCTTGTTATGAGGTAGCACTGTGCACACCCTGAATGTAGACCAGAGGGCTGGTTTTCTCATTTCACAATTGAATGAGGCTTAACTACTGTATTAAGCTGTTGTATATTGAGGTATGTACGATGTCACATTTACCTTAGTTTGAGGCCACATTTCTCTGGAGATGTTTCCTAAGAGTTTTTCCATCAGCATTTCTGTTGCTCCACCTGTGTTTTATCGGTGATAAAGGCACCAAAGCAAAGAATTATTTTTAAACTTCACTGGGTACATTTTAACACTACCTATTTTTTAGGCTTTGATGAACAAAGATTCAAGGTCCCACCCACTACCTTAAAATTGTTCACTTTATGGGCTGGTTCAGAGGGCTTATAGGATAATTAAGCTGTTCATACCTAATTTTCTCTTGCAGTTCAGTTTAATTACTTTAATCTTTACATCTCAACTCTTTTGGAACTATAAAGAAGTTTTTATTATTGGTCTATAACATATTTTTAGTCATTAGCCCACTTCCGGAATGGAAAACATTGATATTAACTAAGCCAGGATACCAACTTTTCATACTACTGCAAAGTCTCTACCAACTGCCCTCTTTACCACCAAAAAGTGGATTCTAATTGTTACAGTTGTAACATCAAAATACTTAATTATACAGTCATAGTTATTGACAGTTGTACCCTAGTAGCAAGAGTAGAGTTGTTCTTTTTCATAAATAATTTCATTCTTCTTTGGGATTTACATACTAAAATATATGTATGTAATTTATCTGGATTTTTAGAAAGCCTAGAGAGTAATGTACTAGTATTACATTTTAAAAATAGGCAAAGAGGACTATGGAAATTGTTAAGTAGGACTATTCCACATAAGAGGTAAGGGCACTGTCTTTCCCCTATGCCTGGTAGTGTTTGCTCCTTTTGAAAGAATGCCATAAAATTTTTAATTTTGAAAGGAATGTAGAATGTGGAAAAATCAGAGAGTTTAAAAAATGTGTAAGATAGATTATTTTTTAAAAAAACCCTTAAGATGACATCTAAAAATGACTACTTAGTTTATTCATTTATTCAACAAGCCTTTACTATGCTTACTGTGTACCTGGTGATAGGGATTTAGTATAAATTTAGTATCCCCTGCTTTTCTAAAAAATAAATTTAAAGTTGACTTAAAAAGTAGGCACATAATAAATATTTATTGATGCATGACTCAGCAAATGAATGAGTTGGTTAACTCTGGAAAGTGTAGATTTTCCAAATGATCAAGTGGCTGCTGTGTACTCCTGAGGGGAGTTGACAGGCTCTACCTCTAGCATTGGTTGGAAAGCCCTAGGTGACCTCGGGGGACTAATTGTAATATAATAGTTAAAACCGTGGAGTCAAAATTGGTGGGCA
Source organism: Lepilemur ruficaudatus (assembly GCA_963574885.1). Taxonomy (NCBI): domain Eukaryota; kingdom Metazoa; phylum Chordata; class Mammalia; order Primates; family Lepilemuridae; genus Lepilemur; species Lepilemur ruficaudatus. Next base: position 6,248 of record CAUYRT010043294.1, on the reverse strand, counting down.
GTTTTATAAACTTCCCAGACTTTAATTTCCTTAAGTATTAAATGGTGAAATAGAATCTTATCTCCATACTGTCGAAAGTTAAGATACTGTTTAGATGGTGAGCACTCGACGCATGGTGGTAGCTCTGGTTATGACGGTGCCCTTTACGGTTATGATCTTGTTTAAAAGCACCTTCTTTTACTTACCTTTGTTTAGCGGATAGAGTCAAACCCAGAGTAGCTGTGGGGCTGGGGATCATTAACTTAAAATCACAGTCTATGATCCTTTTATGAAAATATATCTGCAAACTCTGTGCCAAGAAGTTATCAACTCTTTCTTGTTTCTGATTACTGAAAATCCTTTTATTTTTCATTTTCCTTAAAAGTTTTTTCTAAGTATGATTTCCGTTTAAGGTATCCTCCCTTGTTTTCCCTCTGATGAGCTGTAGACTTTCTTGGCCGCGGGTACATGGAACCGGCCACTTCTGTTCAGATGTGGGAACGCACCCCTGGCGCCTGTGGCCCGCTCTCCATGTGCGCTGCGCCAGCACAGCTGCTAGTTCAACTGAAAATTGCTTTGGGAGAAGTACAAGGCCTGGAACATGGCGCAGGAAGGGAAACTTTGATAAAGTGAAATGGGGTATGTCTAATAAAAACAACAAAACAAATTTTAAAAAAACCCCAAAACAAAACAACCACCATAAAACAGGAATGGAATCCTTGATGAACAGGAGAGAATTTTATGTGCCTGCTTATCAAGTGGACCATTTACATTTCATCTGTAATTTGAACTTGGTAGGCAAAAATTTACTTCCTAGTAGAAACTATTACTAACCTAACATTTTCATCATAGCCTCATAGTCTGAGAAAACTTGATTTTTTGACTCAACTGAAACAACAGATGATATTTCTTTTCTTGGATAGAGAGAAGTTTGTCTACCTTTTATCCTCTGATTATATGCTACAGACCTTTGCACAGTTAAAGTGATCCTACAGACATCCACTGTTAAGTCAATCAAGAGTATTGTAGGGGGTTTTGGTCTGCCTTTACTGATAGTTCTAAGAGGTTTTGATTCAAAACCCTTAAAGTTGTAGCTTTATTTTTTTTCTCCCTCAGTGACAAATTATCTCTGGAAATCTCTGTGCATTGTAGAGGTATAGTATAGATTATCTGCATGTAGATTTTAATAGCCAGTCATTTCTCCAAGAGCTTTCTTAAAATATCTTCTTTTAATCAGGCCAAGATTGTGCAGTACATTAAAGGAATTCTTAAAAAGTTTCAAAAACTTACTAGATGACCTCAGTATGGTCCTATTTAACATACCCTTGGGAACATGTGCATGAAATACATTGTGGTTTGAGGGTTTCCAACCCAAACAAACTTAAAAGAAAATGCAGCTTTTAATAGAAACTATTTAAATTCCTGCAAAAATAGGTGTGGATCTCACCACTGAGAGGGTTTAAAAGCATCATTATCTACATTGAGACGCAAAAGAGAATGCACCACCCTGCTTTTAGGATTTCGCTTAAGACTGTATGTTTGGTGATTCTAGCCTGTCACTATCTTTGATCAAACTGCTCAATTAAAAAATAAAATATGAATGATTAGAGCTTCTGATTAGTGTTTTTCTCTGTCCTTGATGCTATGACCTGAGGGTATGGAAGAGAGGGCAAAGGGTGTCACAAAACTGGTGTTATTTAACAGAGTCTTCACATTTGTACCACACAAGTTGAATATGTCAGGTGTAAGACATCACCCTGAAGCATCACTTCTGAGAACTATTGGGAGGGAAATATCAGAACTATTGAAATATCACAGCTGGCCCTGATTTTAACTGGTGCCAAACACCTGCAGGCTCTAAAAGGATACCAAAACAAAACCCCACCCTGTGGCAGCAAGCCATCCCTTAACAACCCTTCCTTAACTTTGCATCACCATCAAAATTAATTTAACATTTTCTCCAGAAACCTTATTCTTCCTGTCCCAGAAGGCCATTACAACTCCTTTAGCAAATCTTTCGTATGGGATAAATATGTCATGGAAATAGCGTGAAGTATTGAAATATTTGATGGCCGAAAACTATGTGTTTTCATCTCATTATTTGTGGAAGCCTGTGAAGTTGGAGGTTTTATTAATCTCTAGACTAGCTCATATTCTCTAAGTGATTTTGTTTTAGCACATTTTGGCAAAATATCTGAGCATCTGGGAAAAAAAGCCCATTATTCACATAGTAAGCATCAGAAGCACCCCAAAATACAGAGCTGTTTTTCAAGTCCCTTCTATTATACACACACACACACACACACGTATATACACATGTATGCATTGCACACACATTACTGATGCATTTTGAAGATCACCTTTTGAATGACATTATTTAATATTTCTTGAAATGCAGTTGCATACTCCTCAGAGGGTTACACAAGTCAAGCAAAATTATATCCTTGTCTCTAATACTGCTGGGAAATACATATAGACAGTGGTCCTTGCAACTGGAAAACTGTTGATGAGGACCTAAGGTAAAATAGTATGTCTGGAAATAATTCCTAGCAGACAAGGGAGATAAAAACACAAATTTTATGTGTATTTTTGAATATACATGACACATTTTAGATGATGCACAAATTCAGATATACTATGCGTGCATTTATTTTATTATACCTGTGTATAATATTTTCAATTTTTGAAGAAATAATATATTTTAGACTTAGATGATTAAATAAAATAAAAACAGAGGGTTTAAAGCTTCAATTTTATGTTAACATAATAAGGTGTAAGGCAGTATTCAATTTTATTTTGTTGAATTGAAAAAATTATCCTAGTGCAAAAAACTTTCTGTGTTATTGTTTAAGAGGAAACCCATTGAAATGTTGAATAAAATTAAGGACTTAGTGTAACATTACTGGCACTTTATGTTCATTTTTTTCTGCATACCTAAGAAATTTGGATGCATTTTGAAAGGACACCAGTTTCTTTAAACTATCACACACATGTTTAGATACCCAATTGGAATGTTTTGGGCATTATCTGGTTGATCTTTTCATGAAAAGGTGAGAGGTATGGTTCAGGGTGAATGGGGACCATAACCACTTACTCATTTATTGAGTCATTCACTCCTTCACTTAGTAAATAGTAATTGATGGCCTGCTATGTGTATGGTCTTGTGTTTGGTGTTTGGAAAAGGAGGGTGTGATGGAATACAGTGCATCAAGAGGACAAAGCTGTCAAACATTCAAGGAGGTTTGCAGTCTAGTTTAAAGTAGAAAGTGTGTGTCATGGAAGAGTTACACATAAATTCTCTGAGCATTTTTAATAGCAAGATATACTAGGCATAAAGCATTATGAGATTTTCCTTTTTAATGATTTAACAAAATTTAAAATCTGACAATGAGTTGCAAAATGTCTTAATCATGAAACTTGCCAAAAAACTCTTTATCCTTTTATATGCCTCTTATAATTAGTTTATCATATTATTAATACATTCCTTCTCAATTATTAAGAAGAAGATAATACTATTTAGTATTATCACTTTTACTATTTAGTGATTTTGAAATTGTTTCTGACCTTAGGACAGCGAATATTTTTTATTATCTTGTAAAATTATTCTCTCTCTCTCTCTCTGTCTCTCTTACACGTGCTTCACGTATATACTTTATATTTCCTGAAAATTTCCAAAATATTTCAGAGAGATACATTGTATAATCATTGACTTTTACCAAATCTCGAACTTTCAAGCCAAAGGCATAATTTATATTTTAATGGGTAAAAGATGAAAATCAAGAATGGTTAGTTAATATTATTTGGGAGCATTTTGAGACCCAGAATGAATAACAATCAATACCAGCTAGCGAACAGTTTAGTGTGGTGCTGTACAATAGGAATATAATGCAAGCCACATATGTAATTTTAAACTATCTAGTGGCCAAATTAAAAAATGATGTAGCAAAATTAATTAATTTTAATAGTACATTTTATTTAACCTAATATATCCAAAATGCATTTTCAAAATGCAATTAAAATTAAAAGAAGAATATTAATGAGACATTTTAAATTTTGTACTAGGTCCTTGAAATTTGTTGTGCATTTTAGGCCTACAGCACCTCAATTCATTCAGACTAGCCACGTTTCAAGTGCTCAGTAGCCACATGTGGCTGGTGGCTGCAGTGTTGGCAGCATTGATCTAATTATAAAAACATGTGGGAGTTCTTCACTTTTTTACTACAGCTTTGCCCACTTTTAAATTATTTTAATTTTCATTTGTCACACCCCCAACTAAATTAAACACATTAAGTTTGACATTTTGTCTTCGTAGTATCTGCTTTGAAGACACAAGTATCACATCTTTTAACAGTCCTATTTGGGGTAAATAACCATGTATTCTACTACCAATTTCTTTTTTGAAATCACCTAAATTTTTATTGATTTCTGTATACATTTCAACATTGTATAGCATAGAAAGAAATGCTTTTACTCAAATGATTTCTATGGTAACAATATGAAAACATGTAATAAATTATCAATCATATTTTCTGATACAAATATTGTAATATTTTAGAGCTTTCAGTCTTGCTGTTCTTGAGGGAGTTGGAAAGAAGAAAAATGCAAGGTCTGTATAAAGTACAAAATTGAATTGATATACATGAGAGGCTTGAGTAAATGTATAGACATAGTCATTCATGGCTGAGAAGAGGGAATGTTAAGACATCACTTATTTCCAGTTTATTTATAGCTCTAATGTAATCAATCATCAAAATCCCAGTGGAATATTTTTCTAAACTTTTTAGCAAATGGTTTTTCAAGGCTATCAGAAAGAAATATGTGGACAAGAATAGCAAATATTGTGTATGGTTAAAAATAAATGTGATGAGAAGGAAGCATGCATTACAAAATATGATAAAATATATTTCAAAACCACAATAATTAAAACAATACGGAGCTAGTGTAGAATAGGGAGAGAGAGATGAATGGAACATAAAGGAGAACTCAGAAATGCATAGACATTTGGTACGTGATAAAAATAACATGACAAATAAGAGGAGAAAGAGATATTTTCTATTTGAAACAAGGACATTATTATTTTTCCTTTAAAATCATATACCTTATACCCAAATCAGTAATAGATGTTTTAGAATTTATTGCAGACAGACTATTTTTAATTAAAGGAAAATATTAATGAACATCCATTGGATTTTATGACAAAGAAAGGCTTTCTAAACATAAAAGCAAAAAAGTTCTCACAACAAAAAGAAATTGATAAATTTGGCTAGTAAAACTGAAAATCTCTATAGTACCAATCATTATGATAAAAGCAAACAGTTACGGAGCAACATAAAATTATTGCAACAAATGTGACTGACAGCTCTTGTATGCTAAATTTAACATATTAAGAGCTCTTAGAAACAGTAGAAAACATTAAAATTTCAAAAAGAAAAATGGGTAAAAGACAGAAGACGACACTTTTTAAAAACCCGGGGAATCCAAATAACCAATAAACATACAAAATGAAATTCAACTTTCCCAATGATAAATAGAAATTCAAATTTGAATGCCAAATTTATTTTTTCTTTCAAAAAAATGAAAAAAGTGTGTATATATTTTATGCACATGTATGCATAAACACATGTATATAGGTAATGTTCAAAGCTATACAAGTAGAGGACAGGTGAGCACTCTTATACATTGCCGGTTATAAGCTTAATGGAAAACAATTTGATGGTGTGTATCAAGTACTTTAAACCATTCATATTCTGTGATTAAGAATATTCTTCTTCTTGGACTCCTCTGAAGCTAATCTTAAGTGGAGCAAAATTATTTTTATTGAAATTGTGCATTCCAAATATTTTGGCCAAAGGTTGAAAATAAGCTAAATGTCTAAAAAAAGAAATATAGATCAAATAACTTGAAGTATATCAACACAATGAGACAGTGTACAGCCTTGAGTATCATGTTTTTGAAGAATGGCATAAAAAATGTCATTTATAAGATTTTTTAAAAAAGAATACAAAATTATGTATTTGTATTATCTCAATTTTGTAAAAGTATTTATTTTCTTTTTTTTTGGTTTATATAATAATATACTTATTTTATATATAGGTTTAATATTAAAGTTTTAATATCTTTTTTGTTTGTTTTTTATTTATTTATTTATTTTGAAAGAAAATTGGATTAGCTGTATTAATTTTGTACAAAACAAATTTCAAAGCAAGGAAAATTATTAGTGATAAAGAGATGCATTACATAGTAATAAAGGATTCCATTCTACAGCATAT
>CAUYRT010043292.1:0-45986 GCA_963574885.1 Lepilemur ruficaudatus | reverse complement strand
CCCCCACGACCCCCCCCCCCCCCCACCCCCACCGCCCCCCACACCCACGACCCCACACCCAACCCCACCCCACCCCACCTCCCCCACACCCCACCAGCACCCCAGACTAGGATCCTCCCCCACACCCCATCAGCACCCTGGATGCCCCTCCCCCACACCCCACCAGCACCCCAGACCCCCTCCCCCACACCCCACCAGCACCCTGGAGGCCCCTCCCCACACCCTATCAGCACCATGCAAACCCCTGCCCCATGGCACGCACCAGGCTGTGATTTCCTGGCCCCGTCTGTCATCCGCACCAGGCTGAGGACACCTTGAGGGCAGGATTGTGGTTTTCCCTCTTGGCATCCCTAGATGTCAGCCTGGCAGGAAGAGGGCCTCAAACATTTGTTGAATTAATGAGTGAAGGCAATTTTAATTGGAGTTTTTTTAGTTTGGGTTGCAGATTAGAATCTTTAAAATGACATTATACCAAATATTTGTTAATTATAAATGAATCATAAATGTAGTCAGATGCGGTAATTACTTCAAGAACTTAAATGTCCTTTCAGGACCCTTGGGGAGCTCTAAGAGGGAAATCCAATTTGTTACTTTTAGGTTATCTCTTAATCACTTAATGACAGGATGTTTGATATTAGGTTAATCTCCCTCTGTCAGACCCGTGCTAAAAGCGCCACTGAGAATTTGTTCTCCTTTGAAGCGTGGGGTGTGAGGGTGGGTGTGAGTAGGGGTGTCGGGTGTGGGTGTGAGTAGGGGTGTCCCGTGTGGGTATGAGTAGGGGTGTGAGCGTGGGTGTGAGTAGGGACATTAGTGGAGGAGGGATGGGGTGGGGGTCGGACCACGTGCAGCAGGTGCTCAGCCACCCTGTGACTTTCAGGGCTCCGCAAGGCCTGCAGGGGGCTGGGGACCGCGGTCAACCTGTCTCCGCCTTGGCTTTCTAGAAGCAGGAGCGTGTAGTGGGTGGGGGTGGGGGGATAACAGCCCAGCTGAATCTCAGCAGACGGTCTGGATGGACGGTGTCCTGGTGTTGACTTTGTAAGGTACCTGAAACGTTAGGTTAGATTGTATTAAGAGCTGACTGGAGTGGCCCATGGGATATGTCCTTGTCATTGTAAAATGACACAAGCAAGGAATGCCAGCCACAACGGGCTCAGGAAAGCAGAAGCTCTTCCCTTTCTCCCTCTGCGGAAGGTGCCCGCAGACCGCGCCAGCGCTTGCCCGCTTCCCCAGACCGTGGTGGGCGCTGCAGACATAGAGGGTCACGGTGACTCGCATGCCAGCCCCGGCGTGGGTGGAGGTGGGAACGGAGCCTTGCCGGCCGTCAGTCTTTGGGACAGGCTTTCGCTCCTTGGCAGCCGGAGCCACTCAGACATTGGGCGTGTGTGAGAGGCGACGTGGTGGCCAGCCGGCCAGATTTCATTTCAGCCTCCTGGGCCACGTGCCCGTCTGCCCCCGACCATGCGGTGTGCGGCCTGCCGGCACGTGGGCCAGGTGGAGTTTGAGCCGTTGCTGGAATCTTCTCTCAGGCTGGCTCCAGAATCCACCTCTAGCTTGTTAGTTTCAGGGGAGGGCGGCGGGGAATGACAGCCTGGGAGGAGGAAGCGGAGCCAGCGGGGTCAGGATGGGACCCGTCTTCCCGTGGAACCGAACTCGAGGTGAGAAGGAGTTTCTGTCCGGTCTTCGAATACTGGAAACTAATCTCACCATCTGGGGGTTGGGGGGGAAAGAGGCCTGAAAGAAGGAAACTAAAATATTCAACTACAGAAAACTGTTCAAGCCGTGATAAAGTCAAAAGAAAGGATGCTGAAACACACGCTCCTCCGTTTTCTGGAAGCGACGTTTGCGCTGGGAGAGCTGTGTGGGTTTTCTCTCGAGCTCCTTCCACGAGAGTTTCTAGTTAGTCATCGCTAACTGCGTGTGTGCACCCCTCCGATGTCCTGCTAAAGCAGTCTCTTCAAATTGAGGACTGGAATTTTCTTAGCAAATATTTAACTAGAAAAAGATCCTGGTTTTTCTGTTCTCAGCAGTTACAACATGAGTTGCGAATTAATAGACGTCTGGGCCAATATTTGATCTTTCTCCGCAAAGAAAATGACTTGCTGGCCATTCGCTAAGTTGGAGGGAAGGGTCCCTGGACGTCACAGAGACGCCCTGCTGTTCTTGGCTGGCGATGCCCTCCTGCTGCTGACGGGGGCCTCGGGCGGGGGCTTGGCGCCCGCAGGCGACCCCTCAGCTTCCCCAGCTCCTGGGTGGGGTCTCCGCCAGGACCCACTGAGGTGTCTCTGGTGGCCACAGGGACACTGGGGGCAGAACCCCTGGGCCTGACCAAAGCAGGTGTGGCGGTGAGTGGGCCAGGAGCCTTTCAGGGTGTACGAGGGCAGCTGCCCTCTGCTCTGACTTGAGGAACTAACCCACCAAAGGGTCAGTGGCTTAATGTAGCCTCTTAGTGCTATCTGCATTTCAAAAGAGGTCCCAGTAAAGTAATGCTGGAAGGGACTCCAGGGCCCCTGAGTTGGAGACATTTCAGGACCAGGAGGGGTGGGTACTGCACCCCCCCATCCATGGAGGAAGCCTGGCCCCAAGGCAGCTGCCGCCAGGGGTTGGGCTGGAGGGAATGGCCCTGTCCCCTGCAGGCCCCTCCCACTGGCTGTGCTGGGGCCTGAGCAGCCGGGGCTGGCGGGCCGTGTGGACACCAGGTTTACTTGGGCCCAGTCCAGACCCCAGCCCTGTCCCCCATCGCAGCTGGTCTCCCCCCGGCAGTCCCTTTCTCTCGCCCTGCACCCCCGGGTGTTCCTCCCGACTGGCAAGTGAGAGCTGGGGCAGGTGTGGGAGCTCTGGAACGTTCTGTGCTGGTGTAATTGACAGTTGTGGCATCTGATGTCGTAGTTCTAGTCGGCTTTGTTGTTACACCTTTGCTCTTGAATAGGTACAAATTACTGGTATTAGGAAGCCTTGTAGGTCCTTCTCCTCATTAAGCCTCTGCAGTTAATAATTATTTTCTCTTGGGAAGGCGTTTGTGTAGAGCAGCCCAGTAGAGGCGTGGAGACTGCAGGTCTGGCTGTGCCTCGGCAGGAAGATCGGGACCTGCACCCCAAGCAACAGATGGCTGTGTGTCCCGGGCGCAGTCCTGGAGCCTCTCTGGGCCCCACGTCGTCGGGGTAGCGGAATCTGCTCCGTCTGCCTCGCTGGGCCGGTGGAGAAGCGGAACCAGCCACAGACAGCGAGAGCAGAGGCTCAGGTAGCTCTCGCATTCCCCGCGGAGCTCCGGGAGGCAGGGAGTCGGTCATCCCGGTTTTACTGGTGAGGAAGCTGAGGCACAGAGAGGGTCAAGTGACTTGCCCAGGGTCGCAGCGGACGTGGGCAGCAGGGCGAGATTGTCGGCTTGTTGGCACCTGCGCTGAAATCCCACGGGCGGCTTTTCTTCCTCGCAGGTGGCCACGCCCTCTTCTCTGAACCGTCTTCTCTGACTTCCTGCCTTAGGTCCCCCATGTTCCACGTCCCCTGCAGAGCGTCCCCTGCAGGGCCACCCCCCACCCTGCCCTCCACGCTGACGTCTCTCAAGTTCAGACCCAGGTCTCCCCTCTCACTCTGCCCACAGCCCCTGGGCTCCTCCACCGGACCCCTGACTGCGCCGGGGTCAGGCTCTGAGCGCCAGGCCTGCCCGCTGGCGGCTGCCCCAGCGGGCGGTCTCGGGAGGCCGTGTCCCAGGGCGCCACTGCTGCGGAACGGCCATCCCTAACTCGCTGTGAAACACCAACCGTTCTGTTCCGCCTGGATCAGAGGTCAGGGACTTGGGCAGGGCACGGCAGGGATGGCTCTGTCATGTTCGGGGCCTCAGGTGGGGGTGGCTTGAATGACCAGGGCAGTCTAAAATGGCTGGGGGCTGGAGTCACTGGGAGTGGGGGGTGGCAAACTCTGACCTGTGGGTCAGATCAGCTCACGGCCTGTTTTCGTAAATGACGTATTTCTGGAACACAGGCGCACTCATCCACGTGCTCGTCCGTGACTGGTTCGTGCTGCGCCGTGCTACCGTGTGGTCTGCGTAGCCGCCTGTTACGTGGCTCTTAACAGAAAATGCTTCTCCAGAATCTCCTTCGGGCATGTCTCTGGAGCCTGGGCTGGGGACGGCTCAAGGCTGAGCTCTGGGGGAGCCCCACACACGGCCTTCCCCGCGGCCGGGCTTAAGCCGTGTCTGGGAGAGCTGGGTGGACGCTGAGTGGCCCTTTATGACCCAGCCTTGAGGGTCACACAGCGACCACCCAGATTCAAGAGGGAGGGGGCCCGGGTCTCCCCTGTTGGGGAGGATGTCAGAGCATCCGTGGCTATGTTTAAAAACCACTACATCCTTTAAACTCTTCGTCTGTACCCCAGACAGACGACGTTGCCTCTCCCCCGTGTGTCTGTGCAGGGGCAGTTTCCTGCTCGAGCCAGTCACCCCCACTCCGCCTCTTTCCTCCTAGCGACCGTCCTCCACCCCACTGCTTTCGCGTTTCAAGAATTTATATTGTTGCTTCCCTATAATTCAAACATATGAGCTAACACACACATGTAGTACAAAGGATGCCAAGTAACACAGGTGTGCCCCCACCCCGTGTATGCCCGAGAACCTTCCGCGTCCCTGAAGCCCTCTGCGTGGTCACGTCCCTTCCCTGGTCACGTCCGTCTCATCCCTCTCCTCCTGCCAAGGGAATTCAGTTTGCTTTTTCTTTCTCTTTTTATTTTTTTGAAACAGAGTCTCACCCTGTTGCTTTGGCTAGAGTGCCATGGCGTCATCCCAGCTCACAGCAACCTCAAACTCCTGGGCTCAAAGGATCCTCCTGCCTCAGCCTCCCGAGTAGCTGGGACTACAGGCATGCACGACCATGCCCGGCTAATTTTTTCTATATATTTTTAGTTGGCCAATTAATTTCTTTCTATTTTTAGTAGAGACGGGGTCTCGTTGTTGCTCAGGCTGGTCTCAAACTCCTGGCCTCAAGTGATCCTCCTGCCTCAGCCTCCCGAGTAGCTGGGATTCCAGGCATGCACTGCCATGCCCAGCTAATTTTTTCTATTTTTGGTAGAGACGGGGTCTTGCTCTTGCTCAGGCTGGTCTCTAACTCCTGAGCTCAAATGATCCATCCGCCTCAGCCTCCCAGAGTTCTAGGATTATAGGCGTGAGCCACCACGCCCCGCCTCCTTTGCTTTTCCTGTCTGTCCTCTGGCCTGTACTGTTGGCTGTCAGAGTGTACCAGCCCACAGCCCTTATCTGTTATTCTGAAGTCTAAAAGCTCTGAACACCAAAGTGAGTTTTGTGAAAATTCATTTGATTGCAAAATCTGACCCAAACCCATGTAAGACTGTTGACAGTTTTTATCCTACTTCGTGTGAGTAGTCACACAAATTGCTGCAGAAAGATCAGCATTTCACTGTGGGGTCTGCCGTTATGCAAGGTGGTAAGTGCACCGTGTTACTCTTCCAAATTTCAAAAATTGTGAATTCTAAAACCACCTGGTCCCAAGGGTTTCAGGTAAAGGATTCTGGGTCTGTCTGTCTTGTTAAGCTGCATGTGTTTCTGGAGTTGAAATCAATGGCCCCTTACTGTCTGTCTTCACTGCAGTCTGCCTCTGCACTCGCGTCCGCGCTGGCATCCTAAATAGTACTCCTGCCTTCCCTCGCAGCGCTGCATGCTGTTCCACCCCGTGAATACGCCAGCCCCGACCTGTCAGTTCTGCTGCTCGGATATTCGCGTGTGCAAATCCTGGCGGTGTGCGCAAGGCTTCCCCTCGGGTACTCACCCCACTTGGAGTTGCTGGCCTCAGGCGTGGGAATGTTCCCCTGTGCTGGGCAACTCTAGTCGCCTTGCAGAGGGTTGGCCAGTGCAGAGTCCCCCCAGCCACACATAAGTGATCCTCCTGTTCTTCACCCTTGTCATCACTTGTTAACGTCTGACCCCCGCCCCCTTTTTTTGGGGACAGAGTCTCGCTCTGTTACCTGGGGGCTAGAGTGCCGTGGCATCAGCCTAGCTCCCAGCAACCTCAGATTCCTGGGCTCAAAGAGATCCTCCTGCCTCAGCCTCCCAAGTAGCTGGGACTACAGGCATTAGCCACCACGCCTGGCTAATTTTTTGTTTCTATTTTTAGTTGCCCAGCTATTTTTTTTCTACTTTTATTAGAGATGAGGTCTCGCTCTTGGTCAGGCTGGTCTTGAACTCCTGACCTCAAGCGATCCTCCTGCCTCAGCCTCCCAGAGTGCTAGGATTATAGGCATGCCTGGTCCTGACTTCTTAATTTTTGCCAATCTGGTGGATGTAAAATGGTATGTCATCGTGGTTTCAGTTTGCATTTCTTGGGTTACTAGTGATCTTTTTATTTGTTTTAGGGTCAGGTGTCTTCCAGTTTGTGGCTTACGTTAATGCCTTGTCATTAGTTTTCTTTATAAAGTGCTTGTATTTAATGTAGTCAAAGTCATACATTTTTTTTCTTTATGATAGTGTTTTGTATGTCCTGCTTAAGAATTTCTTACCTACCTCAAGATTATAAACATAATTGCGTATGATCTCTTCTAAAGTAGGTTTTTGCCTTTGACGTTTAAATCCTTAATTCACCTGGAATTGACTCTTGTGCTTGGTGTGAGGTAGGGATCTCATTTCATTTGTCCCCCGTGCAGGTAGCTGATTATCTCGGGCCGTTTGTGGAGTCTCCCCCCGGGTGCCAGCTCCATCCCGTGCCCCACTTCATGGCGTGTGGGTCTGTTTCTGGGCTGCCTTCTGCTGGGGGGGGTCTGTCGGTCCGCCCTGGGCTGGTGCCCTCCTGTAGATGAAGATAAGTACTGACATCGGATAGGACTGTTCCCTCCCCTCCTGCTCTCCGGGGGTGCCTTGGCTATTCCAGCCTGTTGGTTGTCCAGATAGATAAGAGAAGTATCCTGCCAGTTGAGGGAGTCTGTCGAGGTTTTGATGGGAAAGGTGGTGAATCTGTACGTCAGTGTGCGGAGAACTGGCACCTTCTCCACACTGGCTGTTCCTCTCGGTGACTACGGGAAAGCTCTCTGTTACATAGACCTTCCTTGTTTCCGACAATCAGATCTTATGTTTTTATTTATAAAGGGCTTCTGTGTCTTTTGTTAGATTTGTTCTTACGAGCAGTATATTTTTGTTGCTATCGTAAATGATATTTTAAAAGTTACGTTTTGTGAGATTTTGTGAGTGTACAAGGAAATGCGTTTGATTTTTCTGTATTGGTCTTCTCTCTGGCCACCTTGCTAAGTGCTCTGACTCATGCTGACAGTTTGTGGAGTTTTCTGTGTTGACAGCGTAACCTCTTTGAATGATGCTGTTATGGCCTCTTCCTGTGCAATCCTTATGCCACTCATTCATTCATTCACTCACTCACTGGTCGTGTTACTGTGCTGGCCTTGGGCCTCCGGTACAACGTGGGACGGAGTGGGGGTGGGGCCGTCACATGTGGCGTGAGGTCCGCCGTAGGGTTTTCCTAGATGACCTTAATCAGTTTAAGGAAGCACCTGATTGTTTGTTTGCCAAGCGTTTTTGTCGTGGATGATTGTGGAATTTTACTGAGTCCCTTTCTCTGCACACTGAGATGCAGATACGCCTGCTTGCTCTTTCTGTAAGTGCGGTGTGTCATGTTAACATTTTCTAATGTTAAATTCCTGAGATAAATCCAATTTGGTCTCGATTTATTATCTTTCAAAAATGCATCATTAGAGTTAATTTACTTGTTTTTTTAAAAAGAATCGTTGCATTTATGTCCGTGGGTGCCTCGGCCTGCGGTTTTCCTTCCTCACGCTCCGTCTGACTCTGGTGTCAGTAACCGCGGCACGAGGTGTGCGTTTCCCGTCGCTGCTGTGACGGATTCCCACAGCCGCAGCGGCTTGGGACGACACACGCTACCCTCGTGCGGTTCTGCAGGTGAGAGTCCACGCGGGCTCCCGGGCTAAGATCAGGCGTGGGCTGGGCCGTGTTCCTTTCTGGAGGCTCCGGGAGAGAATCCGTCTCCTTGTCTTCGCGGCTGCCCCGGTTTCCGTCCTCAGAGCCGGCGCGCGCGTGTCCCAGCTCTCTTGCGTCCTCGCGGCTCTTTCTCCCGCTCTCTTCCTCTGCCTCCCGTGCCGCTGCTAAGGCCCTGTGGCCACACTGGACCCACCCAGCTCATCCAGGACCCCTCACACGTCAAGGTCAGGTGATGGCAACCTCGACCCTTTGCTGTGCCGCATAGCGGATCCACGGGTTCCGGGACTGGGCCTCGGCCTCTTTTGGAGGTAGAGGGACACGCTATGCTGTCTACCACACTTAGCCATAGCCAAAGATTTATAAAAGTTCCAAGTAACACCCCAGAGTCCCCCCACTCACCGTTCCCTCCCCACTAGGACCCCGTGTCTCCTGCCCAGAGGCAGCTGTGGGCTCCAGGTCCTGGTGACCTTGTGGGGGAGCCTGGCTATGCTTGTAGTGCCAGCCTTCAGAGGACGCTCTTCCCCAGGGGGACACGGGGTGCAGCCCATGGGGTGACAGATAGCACTTCCAGAGCCAGCCTCTGCGTGGTTTTCCCTGGTAGCTGCTGTGTCCTTCCCGCTCAGGAGGGCCTTGGGCTCGAGGGTAGGTACAGCTTGACACTGGCCATCAGTGGTCCCGGGAGGTGAGTCAGAATTCGGAGGCACTTCCGACCAGCCCGGGCTCAGGGCTAAACACGAGCCCCGCAGGTGATGTTGGAGAGATGGAAGCTCCCAGGATTAAACGGAGCCAGGGAGTGATCTTAAATCCATGCTGCACTTACCCGCAGGTGTGAGCCTGCAGGACTGCAGGTACGGAGAGGAAGAGGAGGGAGGAAGGTGGCACATGTGGGCGCATGGAGGGAGGCTGAGGGTCACCTGCTGTTCTGACCACCAAGGTGGCTGGAGGAGGTGCCCAGCTGGGTGGTGGACGGCACTTTTAGGCCTGCAGACCAGAATGTTCCACATTGGCTCCGTCCATCCCGACGTCCCAGCAGGGCGGGGGTGGGCTGGTGTATCGGCTAAAACCCCTCATCTTTATTGTGGACGGCTCTGTGTGCTCTCTTGGGCACGCAGACGTGTCGGGGCTGGAGAACATATGGCTGTCCCCTTGGCAGGGGTTCAGGGGCCACATTGTCAAGCTGAAAGGCACCGTTTGGCTTAGACGAAGGCGCTCACTTGTTCTTCTAAATCCATGTTGTTGTTTAATCTTTGCCTTGGGGAACTTGGCCCATTTTCCCAGGACGGGGGCAGAAAGGTGGCCTTGCTGGCTCTGGCTGGACGGGCTCCCTGTTGGCCCCGCTGGTGTCGGGCTCGGGGCCCAGCGGGCAGAGGGAAGCCCCAGACGGTGCTGGCGGGGGTGCGGAGGCTCCCGGCCGGCCTGGCAGAAGCCGGGGTGCCGAGCCAAGGGGCCCTGAGCCAAGGTGCTTCTTGGGCTCCTGGTATTTGCTGAGAGTCTCCAGCTGGAAGAGTCCAGAAGGTTTGTGTCATTTCCAAGGGCAGGGTGGTCAACTGGTTGCACCTCTGCCCCAGCAGACACCTGACACTAAAGACATTTTTGGTTGTCACAGCCTGGGCGGGGTTGGGTTGCAACTGGCATCTGGAGAGTAGAGGCCGGAGATGCTGCTCCGCACTTACAGGGGCCAGGGCCCCCCACACCCCGAGTCACTGCCCAGTGGCGTACCTGCTGCGCACAAGGTCATCGGTGCTGCCCTGGAGCGACCCTGCCCTCGGGGCCAAAGCCCGTCTTCTGCTACTTTCACAAGCCTTTATTTAAGGCTGTTGATTATTCAGCATCTCCGACGAGGAGTTCCCTGGCACTCCCAAGCTGGGGCTTGAGCGCATCGTACTTCTGGATTCCTGTCCAGCAGACGATTTCCTTTGTGGTGTTCAATGAGTGCTTCAAATAAAACAAAGAGCCGGCACAAGAAAGGTCCTTGATGAAACTGTCAGTGTTTGATCCCAGCTGAAGCCCGAGGCGGCCGGTGTGTCTGCGCTGCAGGGAGCTGACGTGTGTGAGGTCCTTGCACAACCTTTAGTTCACGGTGTAAACAGACGGCGGTGGCTTTGGCCGTCTCCCGAAGCAGTAACTTGGCATCTTTAAGGTGAGTGAGTTTTGTGTCTCCAAGGTTAGCAGGTGGCTTCCCGGCTCCCAGAAGGAGAAGGTTGTTCTGCCTCTTGCAGCAACCTGTGGTCTCCTCCGACTCACTCACCAGCTTGGTTTTAAGGAAATGGCCCTTAAAATGCTTTTTAAAATAGTTTTCTCCTTTTGGATAATGTCACTCAAAATTAAAGCAAATTTTTGTTGAGTCAACTCTTAGTTCTTTTTTCCTTTTTTTAAAAAAAAATTAAGGTGAAATTCACATAAGATAAAATAATCTTTTTTTTTAGAGACGGAGTCTGTTGCCCAGAGTGCAGTAGCATCATCATAGCTCACAGCAACCTCAAACTCTCGGGCTCAAGTGATCCTCCCGCCTCAGCCTCCCGAGCAGTTGTGACCGTAGGTGCACACCGCCATGCTCAGCTAATTGTTTTCTTGGCTAATTGTCATCTTTTTTGTAGAGGTGGGGTCCTGCTATGTTGCCCAGGCTGGTCTCAAACTCCTGTGCTCAAGCGATCCTCCCACCTCAGAAAATTAGCCATTTCAAAGCGAACGGTTCGCAGTGTTTAGTACATGCACGGTGCACTAAATGTGCAACCACCACTTCTGTCTAGTTCTAGAACATTTTCACCGCCCAGAGAGCCCCTGTAGCCAGCAAGCTTTTGTCACTCCTGTCCCTCTTGTCCCTTGATTCTGGCAACCAGTAATGTGGTTTCTGTCTCTGTAGATTTACCTGTTTTGGGTGTTTCACACCAGTGGAATCGTGCAGCATGTGGCCCTTTGTGCCTGGCTTCTGTGGCGTAGCGTGACGTTTTTGCGTTTCACCCGTGCCGTGGCGTGCGTCAGGGCTTCGCCCTCTCCCCGGCTGAATCGCATTCCGCTGCGCGGATGGGCCACGTCGTGTCCAATCATCCACTGACGCACGTTTGGGTTCCACTTTGGGGCTATTATGAGTAACGCCGTCGTGAGTGTTCATGCACGAGCTTTCGTGGACGTGTGTTTTCCATTCTCCTGAATTGCACGTGGGAGTAGAATTCTGGGCCGTGTCTTAATTCCATATTTAACTTCCCGAGGAGCCAGCCAGCCTCTAAGTCTTGAAGGACGGTTCTTCCTCTTGACGAGAACACACTTGCTCCCTGTCTCAGCTCTCCACGGCCTCAGCTTGGGGCTGCACTGGCCACTCTGAGCTGTGAACAGCCTTCCTGTTACGACTTCAGGCTTCCAGAAGGTTCCATCAGGCATAGACGTGAGCTGTGTTGGAATAACACGGGATAACCGGATAGTGTGAAATCCTGGATTAGATGCTAACTTCCGCCTTGGATGGGAGCTTTACTTATATATGAGATCAGGAGAGAACATTTCCGAAGGGCGTCACGGAAGATCACGTGGTTTTACTGTAGACAATGAATGTGGCAGCGACATGGAGAAGGAGGTTTCAGGTGTCGCTGTAGTTTCATTTCTCCTCGTTTCCTTTTCTCCCCATTTATTTGTTTATTTCTGTTGCGGCAAACTCCACCTGACACGAAACACGCGTCCTAACCGTTTGCAAGCGTGCGGTTCCGTGGCGTTGAGCACGTTCGCCTTGCTGCACAGCCGTCAGCACCCCGTCTCCAGAACCCTCCGTCTTCCTCTCGCAGAGCGGGAACCCTGTCGCCGAGCACCAGCGCCCAGCCCCGGAGCCGCCGTTCACGGACGTGCCCGCTCTGGGGACCGCTCGTGAGCAGAGTCCCACGCGTTCGTCCTTTCGTGACTGGCGCATCGCTGGGCGTGAGGTCCTCGGGGCGCGTCCGTGGCGTGTGGCGAGTGTGGGCATTTGCTTCCTTCCTTCCTCGTTTCTCGTGCTGCCCGACGTCCGCGTCTTCTGTGACGTGTGGCGCTCGTCTTGACTCGCCGGGTGCTGGCGGCCGGGGCCGCGGTTCCTTTGCGTGCTCCCCTGTCCCGCGTGAGAGCGCGACGCCCTTTCACCTCTAGGAGTCTGTCATTTGGAGGAGGGGGGCGGATGTCAGGTGAGAAACAGCAGCGCAGCGAGATGCAGTGGCGTGTGGTGTGTTTTATTTGCGTGACCGTGGGTTGGGAGCGCTGACCGTTTTTGGAGGACGTGAAGATGCCCGTTACCGACCCGTCTACAGCTCCGCGGCCCCTGCACGCGCGTTTCCCCCGGGTTTTCCCCGGCTGTGGGGGGAGGGGTTTGCTGCTGTTCTCGGTCGCGGGCGACGCCCCGGTAGGTTGACTGACTTCCTGGGACCCTGCAGCCCGGGTGCGGGTTGGGTTTGTTCCTCCCGCCCGGCGCCTCACAGCTGGCTGTGGAAGTCACGGGCAGGAAATCTGAACGTTTTGCAGCCGGTTGCCGTGTCGACGTTGGGTCGGGTCGTTAAGAACAAGGGTCGCAGTGGGGAACGTGGAACTTTTTCCTGGTTTCCTGCGTGCTTGGAGGCGCTGGTCTGGCGTTTATTCCCAGGGTTTCTGTTTACTTCTCCCGGCACCCTAGAGAGGAGGGTGGGTGCTGTTGTCTCTGCTCCCCTTTTCAGAGGGGCCGGGCGAGCCTGCAGCTGAGAACAGTGATCCGGTTGCGTGGGCGTGAGTGTGAGGTCAGGATCGGGGAGGGGCTGTGAGCTCCACAGCCTGAGGTGTCCCTGACACTGGGGAAATCACGAAAGTATCTGCATACAGCGTTTGATTTTCCTAAAAATTGTTTCTGGCACTCAGATTTCCTGATACTTGTTGGGGTTGGCGTTTTGCTGTCCAGTGTGTGTCCAGACTGCAGCAACGTGAGGTGTGCTCAGCCCTCCCTGTGGACTGTGCCGCAGGGGACCCTCTTGGCGGGAGGCCGGGGACGCAGGCAGGCAGTGCGCTCGTCTTGGGTTGGTGGGCAGAAGACCTGCCTCTCGATGCGTTCCAACCCTGGTGCTGTCGGGGTCACTTGGAGCCTGGGCCTCAGCCAGGTGAGGGAGGAGGGAGCCCGGGCACTCGGCCCACAGCCGCTCGCTGGCCTTCTCAGCAGTGGGCAGCTGTGGCCAGTCCCTGCCGGGCAGGGCTTGTTATCTTAGAACCACGGTGGGTGTGACAGTCAGGCCGGCTTTTCTGCTTGGTGCTCACGTCTGGCTGCCCTCTCCGAGAGTGGCGTGGGTGCAGAGATAGGCACAGGTGGCAGAGGGGGACACGGGGTGTGGGACGTCGTGGCCAGGGGCTGGGCTGCAAGAGTGAGGACGTTCCCCAGAACAGGAGTCAGGAAAGGAGCCCCAGCAGGAGTGTGGGTGCTGAGTTGGTGCCGGCTGCCAGGGTGCTGATCCCACCTTGAGACCAGGTGGGACCAGCAAGGAGGGGCGTAAAGACCGACCTCCAGCAGTGGTGACGGTTGCAGGGCGTGGACTTTGGTTCCAAACGAGGAGAAACTCAAGGTGTGGGCCGCCCAGGGCGTCGGGAGGGACCCTCCTTTCCCACTGCCCAGCCCACGACGCTGCACATATGGGGACCAGGAAGACTGGGCGGCTGGCTCTGCCCGCTCCGTCCCTTTAGCACCTGCAGCTTGACCGCAGGTAGACACACGAGTGTTTCCGTGTGACATGTGGCTTGCCGGAGACGCGCGTGCTGGGATGGGACTCTCCCCCTCCCCGTGCAGGGCGGGAGAAGCAGCACCTCCGCCCCAGCCGCCACGCACACGTGCCCCAGCCCTTCGAGCCCGCGTCACCTGCTTCCTGTGAGGCGACCTGGACCTGTGAGACGCAGGTTCCGGATCCAGCCTTTGTTTCCCAGAAAGGAGAGAAGCCAGATGCCCTCTGGTAGCAGGATCAAAACGTCACACCTGTCGTCTGGCCTCCATCTGGCCTCAAAAAAACCCCCAGAAACAAAAACAAGCAAACAAAAAGCCTCACCACCAGCACACAAACCACTAAGACAAACCACGGAGAGAGAGAATTGCAGAAAACCACTTCACAGTCCCCGGCTCTGCACAGGAGCTGCTGGGACCCACCGGGGCAGGACGTCCCACCGTGAAGGCCCCGGGAGGGACAGTGCTGCCTCCGTGTCGTCCTGGCTAGACGGCAGACAGCGCCCCATAGATGTGACCACAGCCAACCTCAGGGGTGGCTCTAAACACCAAGGGCACCGTGGGCTGTGCCAGCCAGGCCTTGCGGGCACTGGTGACCGCCCCGACCCCGAGACCGTGGGGCCTGGGTGCCTGTCGGGGACTCCAGGGAGTGGCTGGGGCCTCCTGCTGCCTGTGTCCCCGAGGCCCAGGTGTGTAACGGGTCAGACAATGGCCTTTCCTCCTCGGTGCCCTCAGCAGACCCTCCTGTGCCAGGATGATGGTCCTCTCGGGCCACACCCTCTGTCCACCCTATCCACCTTCAGTGGGGACTCGGAGTCTGGGCCCTATGACCTCCCCAGGCACATTCAGCCCCTTCGTGCCTTGGGTTCCTCAGCTGTGAAGAGCCCAGCGATGGGCCCCTCGTGGGGTGCAGGTCCTGTCCCCACCTCTGGGGACATTTCTCCCTTGGCCCCCCAACACCTGTGTCAAGGGCCCATGGGACCCCAGCAGTCGGAGGACCACCCGCCCCCGCCTCTATGGCCTCGTCTCCCCACAGCCCACATCCCATCTGTCCCATCTGTGAATGGTGTCCCCCTCAAAGTTCATGTCTGCCTGGATCCCAGAACGGGATGATGTTCACACACCTGATCGAGGTCCGAGTTGAGAGAGGCCATGCTGGATTCAGGTGGCCCTCACGCAGCGGCTGGTGTCCTTTTAGGAAGAGAAAACAGAGGTGCAGAGACACAGAGGCAGAGGCCAGAGTGATGTGTCTACAGCAAGGGACACCGAGGATTGCCAGCTGCCCCCGACGCTGGGAGGGGCCTGGAACAGATCCCGTCTTGGAGCCTGCGGGGGAACTGGCCCGGCCGACACCTGGACGTCGGACTTCGGGCTTCCAGAACTGCAAGAGGGTAAATGTTTTTGTAAGGCAGACCGTCGCAGTCATGGTGCCGTGTCACGGCAGCGCCTGGAGACCCACACACCCTCCTTCCCCAACCTGCTGGCCACTGCAGGTTTGCATTTTTGCCCGGAAGCCTTCCCCTCTGCTTTGCGTGGCAAACTCCATTCTCCCTGGGAAACCACCTCCCCCGTCCCCTGGGGTCGTCCAGCGCTGGCCACTCGGCCCTTTGTGCACAGCGGTGAGTCGCCTGCACCGAGTCTCAGAACTGCGCCGTCCCCTGCCCCACAGGGGCGCCTGCGACTTGAAGGCCACGGTGTGATCTGCCCCCCGGCACCCCAGTGTCGGCCACCACGGGGACACGGTCGTGATGACTGTTCTCCTCCCGTCAGAACCCTTCCTGAAGTCACAGGGATCGGACAGGTCCCGTCCTCCATGAAGACCTGGAAAGTTCTTCCTTGCTCAGGAGCACCTGCCGGCCAGCCTCCCCCACCTGCTCGCTCCCCACCTGCTCCGTCTCCTTTCCTTGTGTCTCGGGGACAACGAGGTGACTCATCTCTGCGAGGAAAGTGGAAATTGCACTTGTGGTTCAGAGCCGGCTTGGAGCGGCTGGCCCCAGCGCCGTTCTTGGAGCCGGGGACACCCAGCACGTAGGCCGGGCAGCGTGCGGGGCAGGCGCGTGCTCCAAAATGAGATGGCGATTCAGCTGATCTAGACTCGTGCACAGAAGTAAAATGTTAGAAGAAATTATCGAGGAGAAAGTAAAAATCGCCTAAATATCACAGATCTCACGTTCTATACGAGACCCGCGCAGTCTCCTCCAGGCTGCCACGGGGACGTCTGAGAAACTAGACGCTCGTGATAGCGTCGGTAACGGGGGCCTGGGGGGCTCTGTGGGACTGTCAGTGCTCTTTGCAGTTGATCTGTTAGTTTAAAACTGTTCTAAAATAAAAAGATCCTTTAAAAACAAAGTCAGCACAGCAGACAGGACGGCTGTCAATATTGTGCTGATAGCTCTCCAGACTCAGGACAATTGTTTTTGCCTCACGGGAAAGAGCAATTTACATTTTTTTCCCCACCCAGCATGATGTCCAGATCTGTCCCTGGGACAAACGGAGGCTTCTGTTGCCGTGTCGGTTTAAGCGCCTGATGTCCCATCGTGGAACTGTGTTTCGGGGTCCCTCGGAGGTGTGTGTTTAGATTGTGTCTCGGAAGCCTTGTTAAGTTGCGGGTTGGCTCAGAAATCCAACCCGTACCACGTAAGTAAAAAGCAGTTCACCATCTCCCAGGACCTGGGGCATCCAGGGTGGTCCGTGGCCGTTGCAAAGTCAGTGTGAAGATTGGCAGTGCCGTGTGCCGCGTTTTCCAGAATGTTCAGCGGCAGTCAGCATCGAACGCTGTCTTCTGGTTGTCATGTCGTCACTTGGCCACTGAGTGAGGGCACACATCCCTAGAATGTGGCTCCTTGTCCCCAGCTGATTCTCTGTGCTGTGCCCGCCCGGGCTGCCCCCGGGAGAGCCTGAGTGCCGGAGCCCCACCCCCAGGCGGGACAGCCCAAAGCACCCCGAGGACTCCTGGGCTCTTCGCTCAAAATCAACACGGCCTCGGCATCTTGGGCCAGAACAAACAAATCCGTGCGTGGTTTAAGATAAAAGGATGTTTCGTAACAATTGCTACCAGGAAACAAAGTGTGCTACCTGTGTTATTGTAATGGGCCTTTAAAAAAAAAAAATTCAAACAGCCACAGAAAAATAGCTCACATGGAAAAATGGAGTCTCTCGATACTGTTTGTGCCAATGTTGATGTTGGAGTTAAAGAGCTGCCCTTGGAAATCTCCGTTCTCTCCCTGCCCACCCCTCCCTCCCCCTTCCCCTCCTCCTTCCTACCCTCCTCATTCCTCCCTCCCCTCTCCCTCCTTCCCTCCCTCCTACAAATGTTTGTCCAACAGCTTCTGATGCCAGGAGCTGTTCTAGATGTGGTGGGTGCAGCAAGAGCAAGACCTACAGGTTCTGGGTCCTCGGGGACTCACAGCGGGAGAAACATACAAACAGAGAATAGCTTCAGAGCTTGGCAAGGATTCCCGTGCAAGGATTAAGGCAGGGATGTGGCAGGCAGGAGTGAGGGGTGCTCAGAATGGAATGTCCCTCCAGTTAGGGACATTCAGCTGAGACCTGGGTGGCCAAGGGAGCTGCCGCTGGCTGACACGGAGGGCAGCACTCCAGGCGGAAGACAAGATTTTGCAAAGGCCCTGGGGCAGCAAGAGGAATCACGGGATGGCAGGGGCGGATGTGTAAACTGTGAGACACAGTGAGGGTGTGGGCTTTATTCTGGGGGCCACAAAGGAGTTGGGATCATGAGATGGCTGTTTTAGGAAGACCACTGTGGCTGCCGTGTAGAGATGATGGCGGAGGGAAGCTGAGGCAGACCGAACTCGGGGGCATCCGGCACGTGGCTGAGTGCTGCCTCTGGGTCATAGGCATGCTATCTTTTTTCGTTTTTAAATTTTTAATTGCAGTAAAATAACGTATAATTTACCTTCTTAACCATTTTTAAAGATGCAGTTCAGGCACAGTAAGCGCTTTCACGTTGCTATGAGGCCGTCACCACCATCCGCCTCCAGAGCTCGCTCATCTTCCCAAACTGAAACTCTGTCCCCATTAATCGCTGACTCCCCGTCTTCCTCCCCAGCCACTGGCACCCACCGTCCTACTTTCTGTCCCTGTGAATTTGATTCCTCTTGAGACCTCATGTGAGTTGGGACCTTGCAGGGTTTGTCCTTTCGTGACTGTCTCATTTCACTCAGTGTCATGTTCTCAGGGTCCGTCCGTGTTGTGGCAGGTGTCAGAATCTCCTTCCTTTTTGAGGCAGGACGATATTCCATCACGTGGACATGCCACGTTGCGTTTACCCGCTCACCCGTCAGCGGGCGCTGGGCTGCCTCCACGTTTTAGCTCTTGCGAGTGATGCTGCTGTGAACACGGATGTGGTGGGGTTGTCTTTTCCTCCTTACGGAAAAGGGGTACGTTTTTAGAAACCGAGGTAGTCCGTGCTCGTTGTAAGAAATCTGCGTGACACAGAGTGAGCAGTAAGAAGGTGGTTGTTTCTCTGCCACTCCCTTTATTTTATCTCCTTCCCAGAGTCAGCCACCGCAGTGGGGTTCACTGTGTGCTTCTAGGATTTTCCATACGTATGCCACACATATGTGCGTAAGTAAAGCGTCCCTCTTACAAAAGGGGATCACGCTGTGCGTGTTACTTTCGCTTTACTTGTTTGCCGTGTTTTAGACACGTTTGTTTTAGTGAAGATGCCATATTCCATTGCGTGGCTCTCACCCATTTCCCGGTTGATGGGTTTCTGCTTTCTTGGGGGTGTGTGCACACATGTTTATTTAGGCTTCCAGGAGGATGGCTGCTTAAGTTTAGGGTCACTGGATGTTTAGAATTTATTTTTGGCAAAGAAACATATAAACAGGGAGTATAGCACGTAAAAGGTATTTATGAATACTGCATAACGCAAACGTGTTAACTTATCTTTCACATTATTTAACATGTTTATCATGTGAGCTTAACCTGACTGAATTGTGTCAAGCTGTGTGAGTCTGCTCGGCTGCCTTGACAGGGCACCACAGGCTGGCGGCTTGGACGACAGACATCTATCTCCTCACAGTTCTGGGGGCCGGAAGTCCAGGGTGAGGGTCCCGTGAGGTCCCCCTCCCTGGCTGGCAGATAGCACCTGCTCGCCACGTCCTCGCGGTAGAGAGCAGACGGGGCTCTCCGGCGTCTCTTACAAGGACCCGTCCCACCGTGGGACCAATCCCACCGGGGCCATCCTCGTGACCTCGTCTAACCCTAATCACCCCCAGGGGCCGCACCTCCAAATACCATCGCATTGGGAGTAGGGCTTCCACATGGGAATTTTGAGGGTACACGGTTCAGTTCCTTGCATCATATTACCATTTCTGTGCTGGGCAGCGAGGTTCCGTGTTTTAAGTTTACGTGTGATCGATTCTGCGTGTTCTGGTTGTCCGGCGCTGTGTAACACACCACCCCAGCCTCCCGGCACCCGGCTCTGGCCGTGTCATTTGCTCGAGGCGAGGCCTGGGTGGGGGGCTGGTCTGTGCCCCTCGACATCTGTGCCCTCGGCAGGGGGGCTCCAGCCTCAGCAGCATGGTGGGGCGCGTCAGGGGCCTTGGTTAGCCGGGGCGCTTGGCCAAAGCGCCGCCTTCTCCCCTGACCCTGGGGCCTCTGGCATGGTGCCTGGGCACCAGGAAGGAGGAGGTAGAACCTTCCCGTCCTTTGGGGGCCTGGGCCAGGAAGTCCAGAACGTCTGTTCTGAGCATCCAGTGGGACTGTGTCAGGCCCAGCCCCTGCTCAGGGGACAGGGATGAAGCCACACTGGGGACAGTGGCCTGTGTGTCAGTGAGGGAGGGAACATGCAGGGCCGTCTTCGAGGCCGGCTCCCAGGGTGGTTTTTTGGTCTTATTTTTGTTTTTCCCGATCTTTATCAGGGCCACCAGCCCCTTGTTCCGTGAGCGCGGCAGCTGCCCTCACGCTGCGTGTGTGCTCCGCAGTTGTCGGCAGAGCCGCCAGTCCTCGGGGCCTCCGGGTTTTGTGCCAGAGCCCGGGGGTCCCTCTGCACGCTGGGGTTGCACAGATATTTCCATTTTCCAAGTCCAGGCCTGCCAGGTCACCGTGAGGACTGAAGGAGCAGTAACTACGGGCTCCGCGCCTGCCGTGGGTGTGGTAGCGGGATGCAAGTGGGGCTCCCGCTAGCCGCGCTTGAGATTAGCATTTCAGCTTTTCTCGCCTGCTAGTGGGGACGACACTGGTTCTGTCAGAATGTCCTGGAATCTCAGGTTTGCTGTGATAATCGAACCAAGCACCTGAACGCAGCTGTGACTTCCAGGCTGGTTCCCTTTCTTCGTGTTTGGACAAGTTACGCGACGCCCTCTTGATCCCTAAGTAGCTCATTCCATGATCCGCTCACTGCGTCTGGGATGCAGCATCGTCCCGTGTGTGTCTAAGGCAGCGCTCATCGAGCACCTCGTGTGTGCCGGGTGCAGCTGAGAGATCAGACTCTCAACCCAGCACGTCTGGGTGGCAGGACCAGAGCAGGCTTGCCAGATGCCAAGGGGTTTGAGCTGGGCTGGGAGGACAGGAGGAGCTGTGGGGGTTGGAGAGGAGTTTGGGGTGGCGTGGGGCTCCCTGGGGGCTGGGGCAGGTGCAGAGAAGATAAAACAGGGGCCCAGGACCCCATGTGTATGCAACAAGGCGTGGGAGTCCTGCAGTGAGGGGCCGAATCCTGGTGGTTGTCGGGGTGCCCTGCTGAGCTGTATGGGGCCCACTGAGGGCTTCTGAGCGACAGAGACTGGGTTGGAGTTGTGCATTAGGAGCCCGGGGTGGGTATCAGTGGGAGGATGAGGGAAGGAAGTGTGGGGGTCGGGTGGTCTGGGCAGGGGGTTGGGGAGGGTCCCCAAGCTGGCGTCTCCCTTGTTGGGCGGGTCCCAGGCTGCCCCTGGGGTGGGGCTGGTAGGAGCCAAGACTCCCCCAGCACCTGAGTGACCGCCACTCTCCTCGTGTCCCACAGACGGCGTCCACAGCGTCACGGCCCTCTGCACCCTGCGCGTCACCATCATCACGGACGACATGCTGACCAACAGCATCACCGTCCGCCTGGAGAACATGTCCCAGGAGCAGTTCCTGTCCCCGCTGCTGGGCCTCTTCGTGGAGGGGGTGGCCACGGTGCTGTCCACCGCCAAGGACGACGTCTTCGTCTTCAACATCCAGAACGACACGGATGTGCGCGCCAACATCCTGAACGTGACGTTCTCGGCGCTGCTGCCAGGCGGCGTGCGCGGCCAGTTCTTCCCGTCGGAGGACCTGCAGGAGCAGATCTACCTGAACCGCTCGCTGCTGACCACCATCTCCACGCAGCGCGTGCTGCCCTTCGACGACAACATCTGCCTGCGCGAGCCCTGCGAGAACTACATGAAGTGCGTGTCCGTGCTGCGCTTCGACAGCTCGGCGCCCTTCCTCAGCTCCACCACCGTGCTCTTCCGGCCCATCCACCCCATCAACGGGCTGCGCTGCCGCTGCCCGCCCGGCTTCACCGGCGACTACTGCGAGACGGAGATCGACCTCTGCTACTCCAGCCCGTGCGGCGCCAACGGCCGCTGCCGGAGCCGCGAGGGCGGCTACACCTGCGAGTGCTTCGAGGACTTCACCGGTAGGTGCCGGGGCCTGGGGGCGGGGCTGGGGCTCAGTTTGGCTTTGCACAGGCACCCCGAGGGGTTGCTGGAGGTTTCCCGTGTCCACGTCCCTCCTGGGGAGGCGGTCCGAGGACGGGCGCTGGGCCCAGGTGTCGCTCCGGGCACGTGGAGATGATCGCAGGAGTGGCATTTCCTTAGCCAGCGGGCACGCGGTCCGTCGCCTGCCCGGCTCCCCTTCCCTCCGTGTGAGATTGGCAGGGCAGGGTTGTGGGGTGAGGTCCACTTGAAAAAGCCTAAACGCACGAAATGCCGTGTGCTGCTTTTAAGTGGCTTTCAAGTACGCTATTCCAGACCCTGGGCTTAACTGGTGGGTGTGAAGCAGCGGCACCAGGGTGGGAGTCGTGAGCCGTTCGTCGTCTGGGTCTTGAAAGACGCTGTTCGTGCTGTCATGCCTGGTTGTCAGCGTAGAGAGTGACTCACCTTCCCTGGCCCGAAGATACACTTACCTAGAGACATCCGGGCTAATCAGAGAGATAAATTGCTCCAAATGCAGCCAACAGTTGTTTTTAAAAATACAGAAAGAGCCAGTTTGAGAGCGGTACACACGCACACACGTTCTCTGCATCCTGGCCACAAATCTTAGTCTTTGATCGCCTGTTACATAAAACGATGGCCCGTTTGAAAAGCAAGTTTACGATGGTCCTGATGGTGAATAGTCTGTCTTTTCTGGAAAGCTGTCTGGGGATTAGGGGGGGATTTGATCCACACCGGAGGTAACGTTGAGATTCCTCCATCAGCTGTGTCCTGCCGTGTTTAATACGCACACCTGAGAAATCGCTAGCGGCTCGTGGGGGTTGTGCAGCACACAGCACGAGTTTATCGAGCTTACAACGAGGGTTTTGAGGTATTAGTGGGCATTTATCCAGCAGGAAGGGCTCAGGGGCGCAGAAAGAGAGAGGAAGGATGGCCGTCCAAGGTGCTCTGCATCAGAAGAGGAGGAGAAGCCAACGGGAGGGTGTGGGCAGCCTGCAGGGAAGGGGGGCTCCTGGGCTCGAGCTGTCTGCACCCCAGGTTGGTTATGATCTGGTAACGGGGCAGGGTGGGAGGGCGTGTGGTGAGTGCCCGGCCATGTCATTTGCACCCCGCCCATCCGTTGGTCCCGTCTGGGTCTGGAACCATCTTCCCCACTGTCTCGCTGAGTGGCAGTTCCTGGCTGCGCCGGGGCTTGGCAGCGTGCGAGGAAGGCTGACAGAGGTGCAGGAGACCCCGCCCCGACAGCCACACCTAAGTTGGGGGCTGCAGCTGGGAGGACACCTGGCCCTGCTCTTCTCTTGCTCTGCGTTCCGATGGTGACCGGGTCCCTGGTCGCTTATCGAGGTCCCCTCCTCCCGGCACTGAGCTGGCAGCGCAGCCTCTCAGGAAGTGCCTGAGCAGATGCCAGCCACGGTGTGGTCAGCGCCCCTCCCAGCTGGGGGGCACCCACGGGTGAGCCGGCAGCCCCCACTCCCGCCCAGCCCCTGGCCTGGGTTGGGCTCCCCTGGCTGCTCTCTGGCTTCCAGTGGAAAAGCCGTGGTCTGGGAAAGAGCCTGGTGTGCTCCAGGGAACCAGCAGGTGCACCGTCTTCGTCCACTCACAAATGTTTATTGAGTGCCTGCTGCATGCTGGGCTGGTGGCCACAGCCAGATCTCACCCCTGCCTTCTCGGGTGGGTGACCGCAGTTAACACGGGCAGTTGACCCTCTCACTGGGCGGGTCGTGGGCCCTGGGTGGCATCTGACATGGCGTAGAGCAGACCAGGCATCTGCCACCCGGCCGTGTGAGGCAGGCCGGTTGGAGAAATGCAGGCTGTGGTCAGCTTGGGGCCCCCTGGGGTCCGTGGCCAGCAGATTCTGGGAGAACCCATTCCTAAAGCCCTCACGTGTTCTTTTCATCAGCAGAGTCATTTCTAGAAAGATAATGGCTGGGGAAGGGCTGCGTCTGTCATTGCCCGTGAGACCTGCTGACACGTCAGGACTGGCATGAGGCCACTTCGAATCTTCCGGGCACTAAAATCGCCATGTGTATTTCCCTTGGAGATAAGAGTGATTAAGTCTGATTATTTTTACCGCGTCCTTCTTCCTCTCTGTTTTCCTCTTTTCGCTTTGAAGCTCTCCTTTCTCTGCGTGGAGGTAATTGAGCTCATTTATTCGCGATGAAAGTGGTGCTGTCGTCGGGAGGGTTTGATTACTCGCTGCCTGGTGAGCCCAGCTCCGGTGGCGAGGCTGGAACCGGCCCAGGCGGCTGCTGGAAGCCCCTGGCTTCCTGTGTTGCGTGCCGGTGTCGGCAGGAGACCCGGCACAGGCCCGTGGAGGAAGGTAGCAATTAACTCCAGGAAGAGCTCAGCGGACTCGGCGCTCACCCGCTGGAATCCACATTGGCCTTAGAGGAGTCAAGGCGCCGGGGAATGTGGGTGTCCCTGGTCTTTGCGGGGAGCCGAGGGCTGCCACCCCCTCGGGGTCTCAGGCCGTGGTTGGGGTCTGCCAGCCTCCCCCTCTCTGAAAGGGACAGGGACAGAAAGACCGAGGGCGCTGGCGTTTTAGATGCGTTCGCGCCCTCCCCGTTTCTCGGCTCTGCAGACGTTCCCAGACAACCGCAAGTGGTAACACCGCGCTGTTTCCCGTGCTCCGCCCTCAGTCTTTCCTTCTGCAAACGTCGTAGTTTGGTTTGTGTGACACGCCCTAAGGACGGGGCCACGCTCCCCTCGGTCCAGACTCGGCCCTGCTCTCCCTTTAGTGTCCATCGTCCCTCTGTCGGAGACGCATCCTCTCCCCGTCCGTCTGCCAATCACGTGCCTCCCTCGTAATGCACCTCGGCAGCTGTCCCCTGCTCCGGGAAGGTTCTGGAAGGTTTGCTGACCTCCTTGGCAGGTGGGTCTGTAGGTTTCCTCCCTCGAAGCTTGCTGGGTGCCTTTCATCACTGGTCATTGTCCTCGTGTTGCTCGGCTCTCACGATCGTGCGATTCACCTGTGCCTGCGTCCCTGTCCCTGAGGACCACAGGGACTCGTAGCCAATATTCACCAAGCACCGCCTCGTGCTGGTGACTGTTCCAGACGATCCTACCTGTATTTTCTCGTTTAATTCTCAGGGTGGCCCTATGGCCTCATTTTACAAATAGTAGAGAACTTTAGAGCATCTAGCCAGTGGTACTCAGCTGGGGGTGGTTCCCCTGGGGACACTGATGATACCAGAAGACATTTTTGGTTGTCACACCTGGTGGACCTGGGGGTTCCCCTGGGAAGAGGCCAGGGGAGCTGCTCCACATCCCACAGAGCACGGGACAGTCCCCACGCAAGGCTGGTCGGCCCCACGTGCCCTGGAGGCCGAGGAACTGCCCCAGTGCTGCAGGGAGTGAGGCCAGGATTCAAACCCGGGTATTCTGCCGTCTGAGCTCCAGCTGCTGGCCCTGCGAACTCCTTCACACTCCCTTACTTAACAGTATTTTGTAAAAAAGTGCCTGTCTGTGCTGGGCACTCGGGCTCAGAAGGGCAGCGTGACGGGTGATGAGCAGCAGCACCTGTGGCCTGGGGAGCAGGTGCCACCGGCTGTGAGCCCCGCACCCAAGCCGGGGGGAGGACATGTCCTTCCCAGCAAGAAACCTGATCTGGTCAAATCAGGGTGGGTGTTAGAGCTTGATCTCGAATCCTGGTCCTGCCTCCTGGCTCCCTGATTAAACAGTCACGATCGTCCTCACTGAAAATGTGACGCATCCTCTCCGCTGGGCACCGAGAGCTCCGCTCTGACTGAGCCTTTCCCTTTTCTGTGACAACCCAGGAGGGGAGATGGTTGTCCCCCCAGTTTTATCCTCACCCAGGGGCAGAGCTGGACGGACAGAGCTGAGATCCGACTCGGGGATCTTGCGTCCTGAGCGTGACATGTGAGCGTCACAGCTGCCCTGGGAGGCACCGCGGCCCGAGCCCCAGCCTCTTGCGTCCCGTCCCTCGGTATCCCCAGCACATCCAGACACTCCCACTCCGATCCCACCTCTTCTCCCCGTCCCTCATTTCAGCCCTCGGGCTTTGAGGTCAGTGTGCCCTTGGCCCCCGTGTCTGATCTGTCACCAGGTCCTGACGGTTCTGCCGCCAGCCTGTCCCTTCTCTCCGCTGTGTGTCATGTTACCATCTCCCCGGCAGGGCCCCTTCCCAGGTCTCCCTGCTGCGCTCCACCCACCCCCACAGTCCCTCGTCACAGAGTGTCCTGTTGAAACGTGCACTGGGTCACGAGCACCGTCCCAGCCCTCCCCGGGCGTCCAATGTTCTGCTTAGCGTCTGGTCACCGGGCCCACGGCACTTAGGGGTCCAGCCATGCCGTGATCTGACCGCCCCTTGCCTGCCATGCTCAGGTCACGCTGGCCTTCTGCAAACTCGCTGGCTGCTCCCACCTTGCAGCCCTTGTACCTTGTGTGCACCGTCCCGTGGGCCTTCCCTGGTTGTCCCCTCCCTGTCCCCATTCCTCCGCCCTCACTGCAGTCCTCCCCCATGGCGGTGGTCGGGACCAGACTCGGCGCTTGCCGGGTGTTGCCACCTCCCTCCCTCTGCACTGGGCGCGCTGCGAGGGCAGATGGTGGCGTCTCTTTCCACCGACACGTGTCCACAGCCTGGCGAGGCGTGGGCATGCGACAGGCACCGTGTGCACATGAGGCAGTTCCTCCACGTGGGCCAGGAAACCTGCTCAGGGCCCGAGAGTCACTTTGCACTGTGGCCGACGTGGCACTTTTGCTGCCCCTGTCCTGCACTGGGAGGAACGGGACTCTCCAAGAACATGTACTTCCCTTCCCTGGGGACACCGGGCACTGGTGACTTTGTCTTGCTGCTGTGAGAGCTGCCCAGGGCCCCGGCGTGGGCTCCTGTGTGGTCATCATGCAGCCGTGAGCTGGAACTTGGGACTCCGGGCTTTCAGAAAGCATCCCGGGAAGTGCTTGGCCCTTTCCCTCTTCCGTGCCCAGGCTGCGGGGAACTGGGACTGGGGTGATTTATCATCACAGTGCAAGGTCTTCTCGTGGGGCGCAGTCCTGAGCAGCAGCCCTGTGATGGCCGGACAGGGTGGTGTCCCGCAAGGCTCAGCATCTTCAAGGGGAGGGTAGTCCCAGTGTGTGGCGTCCAGTCTCCCGTGTCTGGGTAAGGCCGAGCTGATGCCCATCCTGGGTGTGCTGTGAGCTGGGGCTTTTTTTGTTAGGGCTGAATTTATTCTTGAGCCCCTGCTTTCAGGACCCCGGGGTTGTGGGAATAGTTCTCACCAGGCCGCTGAGCACAGAGCCCGGCCATGGCTGTCCCTGGGTGTCACCCGCCCACACTGCCCGGACTTCGAGGACCACTGATGCTCCTGAGGCGGCTTTAACCTGGCATGGGGATCGGTGGGTCCGCAGCCTCTGGGACAGCGTCGGTGGTGCTGGCTCTGAGCTTTGGACCAGCTCCCCTAGGCCGGGACATCCTGGTGGCCCTGTGTGGGGCCTCCTGGGGCCGAGGACGTTCTGTGTAGGTTCAAGGCCAGAGAAGCTTTTGGTATAAAAATCTAATCACCTGTCTGCTCATGGGAAAATTTTGAAACAAATTCTGACATTTCTCTGATTCTGTTGTAAAATCTATGCGTTATTCCAACTCTAGGATTTATCTTAGTGTTAGGTAGTCAGGGTCACAGTGCTTCTGTCATCGTGTGACCCCCCAGCACGCTGGGCATCCCGCACCGTCGCACGGGTCGTGGACGCCCCATCTGTCGTGAGCAGGCTGTCGTCCTGCACGGCGACGTTCACGCAGCTCGGGGAGGGCGCGGTTTGCAGGCGCGCACCGCGGCTCACGGGATTAACGCTCCATTTCCAAGTATTCCCTGCAAAGTCGGAGGTAGTCCTTAAACCCGAGGGTTAATTATCATTCAAAATGAAAATCGTTTCAGAGCCTATAATTAAAATCGCAAATAAAGCAGGAACAGAATCCTTCCTTAGGAAAACGCACTTTTCAGACGTTCGGGATGACTCCAGTGTTTCCTCTCCCTGCTGCTTCCCACGTCTCTTCCGTTCGGATCTGTCTGCGGGTCCCAGGCTGTGCGATCTGGCGTCTGACACCTGGCACGTTGTTGTGAAGCTGGGCATTACTGCATTTCTGAGGGACTTTCTTTTTTTGAGACGGGGTCTTGTTCTGTTGCCGGGCTGCAGTGTGGTGGCGGCGTCACGGCTCACAGCAACCTCACACTGCTGGGCTCCAGCCCTCCTCCACCCCCCGAGAGCTGGGACTACAGGCACATGCCACCACACCCGGCTGCATTGTCTATATTTAGTAGACACGGGGTCTTGCTCTTGCTCAGGCTGGTCTCGAACTCCTGACCTGGAGGGATCCTCCCGCCTCGGCCTTGCAGAGTGCTAGGGTTACAGGAGTGAGCCCCTGCCCAGCCCAAGTGACTTTGTTTTCCATGATTTTAAATCATATCCTGAGGGATCAAGGTGTGGATAAATTTAGCAGGTGTCTCCTGTTCTGCTCTGTGAAATTCTGTCACCAGAAGAACGTTTTGCGGCTTTTGAGGAACAGAACTGGCATCCTGGGCGGGGTGAACAGGCACAGCTGACTGGCCCGCGGGGACCAGGATGGTCTCAGACTGAGCCTGCCGCCCCCTCGGAGCTTCCGTGAGTTTCCTGTGGCTGCTGTGACAAATGACCCCAAGCCGGCTGGCTTGAAACAACGGAAACTCATTCTCACCGTTTTGGAGGCCAGAAGCCAAGGTGTGGACAGGGCCGTGCTCCCCCCAGGGCTCTGGGGGGTCCTTCCCGGCTGCATCTTCACTGTGCGGCTCCAGGTGGTGCTTGGCTCATGGCTGCATCACCCAGTCTCTGCATTGTGTCTCCCCATGTGTGTCTGTCTCTGCATCCAGATGTCCCCCTTCTCGTAAGGACATGGGTCATTGGGTTAGGGGACCGAATCCAGAGTAACCTCATCCTAACTTGACTGCATTTGCAAGAACCTATGTCCAAATAAAGTCCTGTTCACAGGTAGAGTCAGGTAGGACTTGGACACCCGTCTCGGGAACACAGCTCAGCTCACCTGAGGGCTCTGGCGCTTCCTGGCAACCTGCTTGTTAAGTGTCTGCAGGGACCGGGGGACGCTCCTGGGCGGGAGGCGGGTTTCTGTGGATCGTTTTCCTTTGAGGGATCGAACCTGGGAGCGTGGGCCTCCCCACGTCCCACCCAGGCAGCTTGCGCCGTGGCCAAGCCGAGCTGGGTGCAGGACATATGTCCTCGAGCAACAAAAGTCCACGCCGAGATGTCTGACCACAGTTAGGGAAGTGGCCTGAAGACAGGCCACCTGTGGGCATCTGGACACGAGCCAGAGGGCACCTGCGTGAGACCAGACCCAGCTCGCTGGTTTGCCGCTGCGCCGGTTTCCTGCTGCTGTGACCAATTTGAACAAATAAGGAGCTTAAAACGGCGCAGATTTATTCTCACGGTTCTGGGGCAGAAGTCCCGAAGCCAGGATGTGACAGGGCTGGGTCCTCCTGGAGGCTCCGGGGTGGGGGGGGGGGCATCTGGTCTCCGTTCAGACACCAGGGGCTGCGCCCCTCCCCCCAGCTCTGCTGCCCTCCCTGCTCTGACCCTCCACCACTCTCCCAAGGCCCTGCTGATGGCGTTGGTCCACCCAGTGACCCAGAGTGCCCTCTCCATCCCAAGATCCTTATGTAATCACGCCGGCAAAGTCTCTTGCCATGTGAGGTCATGTGTCCTCAGGTGCCAGGGATTAGGACGTGGACACCTTTTGGAGGCCCAGTACCCCACTGACCACAGCCCTGGCACCCACTCACTGCTCAGGAGGTGTTTGCTGGAGGGAGGAACGAGCAGCAGGCCTGCGGCTGTGCCGAGGGGTCAGCTGTTCCCTTGCTTCTCTGCCTACGATGTGGACTGAGGGCTGCTGGGGAGACCATTGTGAGCCTCCGCCCTGCCACTAGTGACCTCGAGGACCACAGGGGAGCGATCTCCAGCCCCCGTGCCCACACTGCGGTCACACTCCTGAGCCCTTTCCCTGGTGTGACGGACGGGCCTCTCTGTCCTGGTCCAGGGGCCAGTCTTCACCATGTGCCCGCGGCTGGCAGGGCCAGGGCTGCCGGGTGAGACCAGATGGAGCTGGCTGGGCACCGCGGGGGGAGTGGGGTTTGTATTAGCGAGGGCGGTTTCCTCCCCCGGCTCCGAGCGATGAATTAAGAATTTGTGTTCCTTTGTGTAGACGCTGATCTGTTCCAAGGAGCCGTCTTTCCTCTCTGCGCCGGGTGGGGAGGGGGACTTGGGCCGTCGGGGTGCTGAGCGGCCGTTTCCGTGATGATTGAGGTTTTCGTTAGCATTCCAGCTGGGTCCGGACACGCTGCTGCTCTGTAGCTGGCACGCTCGCCCTGCAAACTGATAATGCGGCGGGCACACCCTCTCCAGCCTGGCTGCGCACGGCTGACGACTTGTCTTTCCCGTGTTCAGCAGGAACGTGGCCAGACCCTTGGCCCCACATCCAGGCCCTGCCTCCCTCCCTCCCTCCCTTTCCGTGGTGTGGCCAGGCCAGCCCTCCCCGCCAGCTCCTGCCCACCGCCCACCAGCAGAAGCCAAGTGCTTGGCCGGGACCAGGCCCTGTGGCACCCTCCCCCGCAGGTGCCGGGCCCAGGCCCACCCCCACCTGCAGGTCCCCAGGCGACCCCACCCTGCGGGACGAGGCTGTTCCTATCTCCTCCTCCCACAATCCCTGGAGAAAAGTCGGCTGCAGGGGCCCAGTGGCGCAAGGGGAGCCCTGTGCCACCCCACCGTCGGGACTTGGTGTCTGTGTGGGGATCCGTGCCCCAGGGCGGTGTTAAGGCTGCACCACCATGACCCACCATCAGGCTGTGCCCACCAGTGTCCTTCTGAAGAGGAGCCACGTTCCTGGCCCAAGAACTTGCCTTTGTTTGGTGGGGGCGCTGGAAGTGCCTTACTAGGGAAGCCAAGGTGGGGTTCTGTGCCCCAGTATGGTGCTGGGGGTGCCCACAGCCTGGTAGTCAGCTGGTTTGACCACCCCAGGCACTCGGGTGCTGGATGTAATGGTGTCCCAGGCCTTCTGCTTGCCCTTCCTTTGTGAGTCTTGGCAACCCAGACGTCTGAAGCCCACCTGCACCCAGGGGACACTGTGTTCATTTAGTACCCCTGGGTCCTCACACCGCTGCCCCCGGGTCCTCACACCACTGCCACAAAAGCCTGGGGAAGCAGAGGGTGTTTCTGAGGTTCCAGGCCTGTTGTAAGTTAGGGAGAGGCCGACAGCCTTAAGGACTGGTGCATTCTCTGGGGACCATCCCCGGGAAAGTATTTCTGCTGAATCCATCTGGTTACCCCGGTGTGTTCAGGCTCTGTGTGGGTTTCCCGTGACTGCTGTAATACGTGGCCACAAACTGGGTCACTTAATGTAACAGAGAGTCGTTCTCTCATAGTGCTAGAGCCAGAGGCCTAAAGTCCGGTGTCGGCAGGTGTCATGAGGGATCCAAAGGCCCCAGGGAAGGACCCTTCCTCGTCTCTCACAGCTCCTGGGGGCTGGTGCCAGTCCCTGCAGGCTCTGCCCCTTTTGTG
Source organism: Lepilemur ruficaudatus (assembly GCA_963574885.1). Lineage (NCBI taxonomy): Eukaryota > Metazoa > Chordata > Mammalia > Primates > Lepilemuridae > Lepilemur > Lepilemur ruficaudatus. The sequence goes on along the minus strand of CAUYRT010043292.1, from coordinate 15,184 downwards.
AGAACACGCGTGACTGCTGTGGGCCCAGCCCGACAGTAAGGGCCGTCTCACTCAGGACCCTTAATCATATTTTGTCAGTACAAGGTGATATTCACTCCTTTGCCGTGGAAGGCGATATCCCAAGGTTCAGGAATTACCCGTGGGCATGTCCTTTTGGGGGTCACCTCGTATTCCACCACAGGGTGGGTTATTTCTTGGTCTCCCCGCCCTCACACGGTGTCAAGGAGCGGGGCTGGGGAGCGCACCCCTTTTCCGAAAGGCTGTGTCCCGAGGGTGGCTCCAGGCTGGGATCGGTTGTGCTGCCGGGACCCTGGGTCTGAGCTGCCGCAGCGCTGGGAGAGTTTCAGGTGCATCCGGCTCATTCCGGTTCCGCAGGGTCTCCCGCCCTGGCGTGTGCGTGACTCTCGTAGGAGAAGGCAAAGCGGCGGTTGAGTGGGAGTCGCTTTCTTTGCGCTGGAATGCGTTTTTTTATTTATACTTTTTTAAATGGGTGTGCCTGGAGTTCTGGGAATCTGCTTCAAGCACAATAGCGGTGTCATCCCGGGAAGCCCAGCCCTGGACAAGCCAGTCCCGCGGTGCTCTGGCTTCTTGCGGCCGCCCGGCTCCCAGCGCCACCCCCAGCTCGCGGGGCAGCTGTCAGGGCCTCCGTCGGAGGCATTTCCCGGTGGTCTTGCCAGGTGGGGAGGGGCTGGGACGCCTTGGGTGTGACTCGGGGAGGGGACTGCAGGTGTAGAGCGTGTCACTGGGAGGTGAGAAAGTCAAACACAGAGAAAAGGGGCAAAGGGGCGGGTGGGGGGAGGGCGGAGAGGAGAGGGCTGGAGGGGTGAGGAGGGGCGAGGAGGGGTGGGCAGATGCAGACCCAGGAAGGCAGTGAGGAAAGGGCATGGGAATGACGATGACAGTGCCCGTGTGCTTGTGCAGAGCCTGGCGCAGAGCTTTGTGGATAGGCTTATTCCACCTGTGCTAGGATAGCCCCGGGGCAAGAGAGACAGAAATCCCTGCCTTCGCGGATGGCTTTATAGCCAGGGAAACCGAGGCCCCGGTCAGGGGCTTGCTCAGGAAACCCCTGTCCCGGCAGTGGTGCTGCAGGGGTTGGGGTGGAGGGAGTGCTGAGGTTCCGTAACCCTGCCCCTAGGTCGCCCTCCTAAAGTGACTCTTTGAAGAGGACACTGATCCTAGGAAGGTGGCAAAGTCGACTCCCTCTCTGGACCCATCCCTGCAAGCTCTGTGTGGACGCTAAGGATGTGGGTTTAAGGCAAGCCTCAGCCCTGCAGCTGTGTGGCCTAGCAGAGGTTCTTACCTTCTCTGAGCCTTTGTGGACCCATCCGTACAACCAGGTGTGGAGATCTGCCTCATAGGGAGGGTCATCTGATGACCTTGCCGAGCCTCTAGAAAAGGGTGCTGCTGGAACGGTCCTCCTCATTTTTTGGCCCCCAAGCGCGGACCTGGGGATAGCCAGGGTCAGGGAGTATCAGTCTCAGCTGCTCAGGATCCAGGGTGGCCGAGTGGCCCTGCCCTGTCTGTCTGTCCACCTGTCTCTAGGTCAGCCTGGCTTGCAGGGCTGGGCCAGCAGCACGTCCTCCTCTGTAGCTCTGTTGCTGGACAAAGGGCCCCGCGGCCGAGGCCTCTGGTGGCCATGCTTCTGCGCCAGGCTGGGGGCCATGGAGATGCTGAAGTGCCCCCAGCAGCGGACTACTGCACGTGACCCTCGCCCAGGCTGCAGCCACCGGGGGCCTTTCTGTGCAGCCCTGTGCACTGCAGGGCCTTGCTGGTGTGGGGCTGTATACAGCAGGACAGGAGAGGGCTGGGGCTTCGCCTCGCCCGTTCTGTGGCAGCAAGCGTTGCCTGTGCATGTGTGCACATGCCTCAACACCAGCACCCCTTCAAAGCTTCCCTTCCACTTTTCCCATCTGCTCTCAGACTCTTAGCACGTAATTTCAGTTTTCCTGAACATCTGATATTTTTAACCTAGATGGAAACTCCACGAGTGATCAGTTTTGTTCACACTTGTGCCAAAAATGACCCCACATCAGGGAGTTTATTAGATGGATGGTTGGGTGATGGGTGGGTGGGTGGATGGATGGATGGATAGATGGGTGGATGGATGGATGAATGGATAGATGGGTAGATGGTGGATGGATGGTGGTTGGATGGAAAGATGGATGGCTGAGTCAAGGGAAGGGTGGATGGATGCATGGTAGATGGGTGGGCGGGTGAGTAAATGGAAGGATAGATGGTTAGGTAGGTGGATGGGTGGATGGAAAAATGAATGGATGGGTGAGTAGATGGGTGGGTGGATGGTAGCTGGATGGATGGATGGATGAGTGGGTGGAAGGATGGGAGGGCAAACTCGTGCAGTGTTTAATCACTTCTGGTGTACCCTTCCTTGTCAGGAACCCTGTAACGTCCCCTCTTCCTTGTCTCCCATCTTGTGCCTTCTCTAGTAGCGGAGCTTTTGCCAGGTGCCGCCCGCGTCACGGCTCACGTCAGGTGCTTCACTTCAGGTCGCGACACTGGTGGTTCAGCACCCCGTCCCATGTCCTAACGTCCGGTGTCAGGACTGAGCTGTCTGATGGGCTTCAGGTGGTCGTCTGTGTGTGCTGACCTGACTTGGAAAGTGCAGTGTGTTCTGTGTCCCTGTCCCCTGGGCCCTTCCCCTCGCTCCGCACTCTCTGTTCTCAGCTTCCTTATTGGTCTTTAGTTCTGCCTAAACTTCAGGCTTTAAAGTGCCAAGTTTTACCCTTGCTGCCTTTGGAAATTCTAGTTTTTCTAGTTCAAAGTCCTTAGCTATTTCTCAGGACCAGAAGGGAATTGTCTTTTTATTTGTCTAAAAACTTAAGTTGTCAAACGTTTACACGCCCTTCCCCTCCTGGGCCTGGCACCCAGCTGTGCCCCGTCCTGGCCGGGCCGGGGCACTCTGCATCTCTCTGCTCCCAGCTCCTGGAGCAGCCAGTCGGGGGCAGGTTCTGAAGCTGCCTTGGCAGGCTCTTGAGCCAGGGGTTCATGTCACTTCTGCCTGGTTTGGCATCTCCACATCCAGACCCGATGTGGCCATGCCCCTCCCCCACCCTCTGCCTTACCTGGCCCACCAGAGCCTCCACGTGGCGGGCGGTGACCCTCCCTTGCTGTTTGCTTAAGCCCTGTGAAGCTGGGCCTTCTCCAGGGGTCGCCTCTGGCTTAGGGTGGGTGGCTCTGGCACTGGGGTCAGGCAGGGCAGTGTCCCCTCACTCTCAGCCCCAAGCCTGGTGTGGGGCAGGTGCCCAGTGGTGGTGGCGTGTCTGCGGCCAAGAGGGCTGTGTACAGGCCTTGGCTATCCGGAGTTTTATTTGCAGTTAAGAATGTTCCTTCTGGGGTCCTGTCCGAAGTTTCCGTCTGGGGCTTTGCATTTGCAGCCGTAACCAGACAGGGAGCTGCGTGGGGCTACAGAGTGGGGGGTGGATTCCCCCGAGGTTTAGAGGGACCCAGAGCAAGCATTTGACTCTAAGCAGGATTCTCGGATGTAAGGGAAAGGCCAAATTTATCTTGAATGAGAATTTCTAGAAAAAGAAAGATAAAGTTAAATTTTGCTAGTGAGGACACCTGAGAACATTCATTTCATTAAAATAGTGTTTCTTACAAAAGCTGTATTTGAAAATCCACGATATTGGGCTCACTAAATTTGATCCAAATGCTTTACCTTAAGTAAGATGGTTTTAGGAATTAAAAACTATCACACCACATCTCCTCTCAGATTTGCGTTCAGCCCTGTCGGGCTGGCGGCGTGAAGCTGGCCTGGCGGGAGCATCTGCGAGGCAGGGAGTCCCCAAGGACGTTCTCTGCGGCTGCACGGGAGATACGTTTAAAGAAAGCATCAGTGGTTTTGCAAGGCAGCTTGTCGGGGCTGCTCTGGGAAGTGTCCTCACACGTGGACTTTGTAGCCCCTGCTAAGGGGTCCGCGGGGACTGGAGATGAGGACCTTCCCCAGGCTGGTCCCGTGCACAGGAAACTGGAATGCTCATAGTTCTTTTATAAGAACTTTTTATAAAAACGGCGTGTCTCATTGTGGGATTAATTCCTCATTACATCAACATCTTCCCGCACGGTTTGAGTCAAATGCATGAGTTACATAGGTTTTGTAACTTCGTAGATTAGGTACCTGTGTTAATCATTGGCTTGGAACTGGGGAAAGTCCTGGCATTCCATGACTTCATCCCACAAGCATTCGTCAATACCGTCTGTGTACCCGGCACCCCTCCCTGCTGCGACTGTGTGCCCTGCATGCAATGCACGAGGCATTCACTGGGCACCCACTGTGTGCCCGATGTTCTCAGCCTTGGCCCCCAAACAGACCCTGCTGCTGCCGGGGGAGAAACCCGTTGAGAAGCAGTCACTCAGGTGGGGTGACCGTGCAGCTGGATGGGCGCTCTCCAGAGAGAGGAGGGACTTGGGGTCCGTGAGAGTGTGGCCAGCACCTGCTCAGGCTGTGGGCCGAGCTTCCAGAGCGCGTGAGTGAGAGGGAGGACAGGCAAGGTTAGGGATGTGGGGTGGCCTCCAGGCACCAGGAAGCCACATGCAGACCCAGGAGAAAGGACGCTGGGCCCGGAGGATGGTCACTGTTGGCCACCGTTATTGACAATAGTGCGGTCTTTATGGGATTCTAGCCGGTGAACTGGCACGTGGCAACACCAGCACCCTGGAAAACCCCGTCTGTCTGCCTGTGCAGAGCAAGCTGATCTGTGAGGCGGTGGCGGGGTCGGGGGGAGTAGGGGTGCAGGGGCCTTGACCGGGCCTGTGGTTATGCAGGTGGCAGCTGGATCTGGCTGCAGACGTGAGGGGCCCAGGACTCTGGGAGGTCGCAGGGGCAGGGTTGAGGGGGCTGAGGCGGGGCGGGGGGATGGCTCCAGGACTGAGACCCTGCCCCAGACGGGGCCCAGAGACAAGCGTGGGGAGGGGAAGGTCGGGGGTGGGGGGCGGCATGGAGAGAATAGGGGAGGGGGGAGGGCGCTGGCCGGGTGGGGAAGGAGCCAGCAGAGGCCAAGGCTGGGAGACGGTCTGCTGAGGACAGAAAAACCAGAGCCTGGCAGGGGTCACGGTGGGGAAGAGGCGTCCTCGGGAAGGGGCCCAGCAGTGCCTGGTGCCTCTGCTCTCGGCACTGTGTTTGCAGAGGCCAGAATATCCCACGATTGTACTTCTAGGACAGACACAGGGGGCCAAGTAGTGGCCCCCAAATTCCTGTCTACGCGGAACCTCAGAACATGACCTCATTTGGAAATGGAGTCTTTCCAGATCTAATTAGCTCAGTTGCTCCAGATGAAATCATCCTTGGTGTAGGGTGGGCCTGAAAGCCAATGACCGGTGTCCTCACAGGAGAAAGGAGAGGGCGGCTGGACTCGCGCTGTGGGAAGGTGGCCACGTGGTGAGAGGCCACAGCGCAGGAACTTGGGGAGCCCCCAGGAGCTGGAGGGCAGGAAGGACCCTCCCCTGGAGCGTTTGGCGCAGTGGAGCGCTGCCCGCACCGGGGTTTCAGACGTCTGGCCGCCAGACCATGAGAGGATAGACTCTGCTGCTTAAGTCACCAGTTTGTGGCCGTCGATCACGGCAGCCCTAGGAAGCTGATACAGCTGCCTCCTGGAAATGAAAATAAGCAAGAACCAGAGAAAATACAACTTCATCCTCAGAAAACCAAACCAACTTCATGGTTTGGTTTTCAGCTTTATTTGCAAATTATTCACACCAGCGAGGCCTGTTAAGTAGGGGGCAGAGAGATACCTGTGTGTGTTCCTCTGGCCCTCCTGGGGGACACCAGGGCTTCAAAGGCCGTCTGTCCATCCACGGAGTCCCTCGCACGCACCCCGCCACGTGAGAACGACAAGTCCTCCCTTAAACAGGGCAGCCTGGGGGCCGTGGGGCTGCAACCTCTGATAACAGAATTCAGAAGTGGGACTGCTGGGCCACAGATTCGAATTCAGACCGTCCAGATGTGGACAATGAGCCTTCCTCCCTGGGCCTTATAGAGGAAATCCCAGGTGTGGGTGAGAAGGAACCTTCTAGCATTCAGATGAGGGCAGTGTGAGCTCCAGCCGTCCAGTCCGAGGTGACGGGGGGCTGGGCCCACGTCCCTGGGGGAGTCGCGGCACTGACGCGGTTCTGGGACAGGCGGAGGAGGCCCCTTTGTTTGCCGGGCGGCTTGGCGAGCACACCCCGCCCCTCCCGCGGCTGTTATTTTAGAATGCGCTACTGGAGCTCAGAAGGCAAACACTCCCAAATGTCACGTGTTTTTAAAGTAGAAGGAATTTGAAGTGTCTGAAGGAGGTGAAATACACCGCCTGAGCGATGCACGTCACATTAACGCACAGAATTTAGGGAGGCTGCAGGTCGCCCCGCCCCCCCGCCCCCCCCAGCCCTGACTTCCAGGTGTGAGTGTGCCACGAGTGTGTGAGCATGTGCATGTGTGACTAAGCGTGTGAGGATGCATGTGAGGGGTGTCCATGTATGTGTGCGTGAGCAGGTGTGTGAGTACATGCATGAGTGTATGAGCAGGTGTGAGTGTATGTGGACGTGTGTGCATGTGTGAGGTTATGAGTGTGGGCGTATATGAGGTTATTGAGTGTGCTTGCGTGTGGGAGGTTGTGTGTGTGTGTGGGGGGAGAGGCTATGAGCATCGTGCTAGCGTGTGTGCACACAGTGCGCCCGCAGGGGCGGGAGGTCAGGCAGCTTCCCTGGGTGGGTGGAGCCGAGATGAGGGTGGGGCTGCCCGGGGGCAGCTACTTTCGCCTTAACTCCGAGCAGGGCGGGAAGCATCTACTAGGGGGCCGGGGAGGGGGGCTCTCCTGTCTGTGGCCCGACCAGGGGTTTAGCTCTCGGCGCCCACTGCCCTCAGGGGTCAGTGTCGGGGTAGCCCGGGCATGCTTGCGAAGTCCAGCGAAAGCCAGTGATGCTGGCGCTCCTCAGACTGGCATCGCCCAGCTTAGGCTGTGGTGCTTCCCGGGGTGCAGCCTGGCAGTGCGGATGGGAGACACCCGGGGAAACTGGGGCTTCTCAGGGCGCCTTTGTTTCTCATGATGCTTATGCTAATTTCAAATCAGTTTCATCTACTCCCTAAAATGCGCTGACTCCTGTGAAGCATCCCCTTGGATGATGGAAAGGATGTCCTTAAACTAATTGGTTATTGAGTCGCTGAAGTTGGCATCCGTCTGCAGTTGGTCCCGTGAGAGTTGGACTCGGAGGCCCTGGCTTTGGGTGTGGAACCTCTCGGGGGCTGCGCCTGGGGGCAGTGAGGGACCCCGGGCAGAGGGGGCCGGGCTGCTGTGCCTTGTGACAGGCCCTCAGCCTGCCCCGGTGGCCAGCGTCTCCACTCTGACCCGTCTCTGGCTGGGGGTGGGCAGCTTCCTGGGCTGCAGGATTTTGTGGGAAGGGAGATGTCTGAGTGCAGGGTCTCAGCCGCAAACCAACCGCAACCCACACCCCAGAGCCTCGGTCCTGGGGACTCTGGTGCACCTTAGCGCCCACCCTCAACAGCATCCGATTTCTTCCTTTTTTATTTTTGAAAATTGATAATAAAGTTTAACGTTCATTATCCAGTCTTCTCAAATTCCCGGTTGTCTCATACGTGCTGCTATAGGCTGAATTGGAACTGTACATGGAGATGGCAGGGCATGAGGGTGGGGCCCCCGTGATGGGACGAGAGTCCTTAAGAGGAGGGGACAGCGGCCGAGCCCTGCCCTGCCTGTGAGGACACTGCCAGGTGGAGAGCCCGCGCATGAAACTAAGTCAGCCGGAACCTGGGTCTTGGACTTCCAGCCTCCAGAACTGTGAGAAATCTGTCATATGAGCCACCGGTCCGTGGTGCTTTGTCACGGCAGCTCGAGCAGAGACGTCATGCAGACGTGTTTTCATTCTGTCTGTTTGAGCTGGTATCCAAATAGGGCCGCGCCGTGCGTGGCCGCAGCCGGCTGAGACGTGGCCTTACTGACGTGCTCAGAGGCCTCTCGCGAGACGCCTGTAAGTGCCTGTCATGAAGACGCGTCACAGAGCGACCCCACTCTGGGGACCCCAGTGAATTCTGGGCTCAAGGAAGGTGCTGCCGTTTGAAGGGCAAACTGTGTCCTGCGCTGAGCGTCCTCACGCTGGATGTCTCCGGAGTTCCGAGTTTCATGTGTTTGTACCCATGGGTCTTTTTTCTTTTTTTTAGGAGACAGGGTCTCACTGTGTGCCCTGCAGGGTCTCACTGCAGCCAGACCCCTGCCCGCTGAGGCAGTGGCCGGTCCACAGGCAGCTGGTTCTGAGTGAGGCTTTCCTGCTGGGGAGCACTGGGGCCCTGGGGGAGGCGGTCAGCCGCTCAGCTCTCTGGAACCTTCCTGTCCCAGGAGGGATTAGCTTCTCGGGGGACATCAGAGCATGGTGGTGCCTGCCCTCAGGAGCTCACAGGCTGGTGGGGAGACGGGCAGGGTTAAAACCGAGTTGGAATCCGGTGTTGGGACGGCAAGGGGGCCTGCGTGCAGGTCAGGAGGGAGGTGGACAGGGCAGAAACCCTCCTGGGCAGGTGCCCCCCCGGCCCGGTGCAAGCGTGGTGTGCTCCTGGGTCTTGGACGAGGCCCTGATGTGTTCAGTGATTGTGGCAGACACAGGTATGGGGGTGTGAGGCCCCTTCTTGTTTCCAGGGGTCTCCTTGGAAGAGAGTCCAGCCTGGAACCGGACTGGATGCTGAGAAGGGCTCCTTGCTACACTTTCTTTGCCCCTGGGATGCAGGAACCCAGCAGGCTCAGTCACCTGACACCTTCCCTGGAGGAGCCCCCCGAGGGCTTTGGAGGCCACTTGAGCCCCATCCTAGCGCACCCCCAGGAGCCGGGCGTCCCAGCGAGGAAACCAACCCCGTAGAACCGCAGTCCGGCTCCGGCCCGGTTCTCGGCCAGGCCGCGAGAGCTGCAGAGTCCAGGTTCGCATTGGGGACCTCCGGCCCTTGCGTGTTTTCTCCTAGCAGCGGCTTCTGCGGGCTGTGTGTGTCCAGGTCCTTGTGGGGGCTGGTTGGCTCGTCCTTGGCTGCCCCGTGACCTCCCTCCCTGCCTGTCCCTCCTGCCCCCCAGGAGAGCACTGCGAGGTGAACGCCCGCTCCGGCCGCTGCGCCAGTGGCGTGTGCAAGAACGGCGGCACCTGCGTGAACCTGCTCATCGGCGGCTTCCACTGCGTGTGCCCTCCGGGCGGGTACGAGCGGCCCTACTGCGAGGTCACCACCAGGAGCTTCCCGCCACAGTCCTTCGTCACCTTCCGGGGCCTGCGGCAGCGCTTCCACTTCACCATCTCCCTCACGTAAGTGCGCGTCTCCTGGATGGCGACACAGGTGTCATCTGCGGTGGCCTTGGACACTCGGGTGGCTCTGGTCAGTGCCAGCCGTGGGACCAGCTCCTGCAGTTGGTGGGGCGCCGTGCAAACTGAAAAGGTCGCCCCTCGTGCCAGAATGATTAAGAATCTCGGGACGGCGGCCGCAGGGCACTCCGGCGAGAGTGGGCCCTTCTGAGCACCGGGCCTGGGGGCTGCGGGGGCCGCACGCCCAGGAAGCTGGCCTGGCTTTTCTGGTCCTGCCCGCCTGCCGGCATGTGGGCATCTCTGATGTCCAGGTGGCCAGAGGTGGAGGAGAATCCACCGGCGGCTCTGGAAGCGGGCCTTCTCTTCCAGCCCCGGTCCCTTAATGAGGACGCAGGCTTGCAGTGCATAGTGCTTGTTGTTTTATTTTTGTGCCTTTTTTTCCCAAGAGAATATTTAGATTTGATTAGATGCTTTGGTTGTGCCCCAGAAAACCACACAAGCTTGTTCCACAGGGACGTTTGAGCTGCACGTTTAGGCTCCAGGACGTCCACGTGGATGTCCCCGTATGCTCGGCAGATCCAAGAGGGACCCGGCTCTGCAGAGCTGTCTCCGCCACTCAGGCCCTCTCTGGGGAGGGGCCTGAGGCAGCAGAGTCCCTCCTGAGGTCCCTCCCTCATCCTGCTGCCCATGTCCAGCCCAGTCCTACCACCTGGCACATGCCACCGATGTCTCTCACCCGCATGACACCCGGGTGACTGAACCAGTCTCGTCTGCCCTCGGCCCGAGTCTGGTCGATCCCTGTCCACTGTCCGGGGCTGCCCACTGGGGGAGGGAGACGCAGCTTCTCGGTGGGCCCTTGGGCCTGACCCCTGCTGACCCCTCCCACTCACTGTCCTCAGATCCTGTGATATGGCCGCGTTGACCCCCTGCCATTCTCTGCCCTGGACCAGCCTTCGGGCTCAGGATGGGTGTTTCCTCCACCTGGAATGTTCTCTCCCAGCCTCCCACTGCCTGGCCACCCAACCCCGCCTGCTTCCTCCAGGAAGCCCTCCTGACCCCAGCCAGGGACGCCGCATTCCAGCGCCAGCTAGATGTCCCGGTGACTTCCCACTGTCTGCTGTCTTCTAGCCCCAGCCGTCCCCGACTGGGGGCTCCAGGTCCCGTCTGCCCCGATTGCCCTGCAAAGGCTCAGACGCGAGCATGAGTTTGACCTGTGTGGCCTGAGTCATCAGTGGGTTTTCCACGGCATGGCTCCTGTCTGCCTCTAGACTGGTCCCGACGCAGGCTCGTCATTTGGGGGATGGACTCACGCCAGACTACCCGATCCTGCTTTTGTTCCTGCTTCTCAAATGCTTTGGTTGTGCCAAAGTCTCCAAAGCAGATGCATTTTTGAAACTTATAAATAATCACTTGCGATCCCCGTCTCCTGCTTTCTGGCTTCAAGCTCATGGATGCCTGTGCCTGTTGTCACCGTGTTGAGGTCCAGGTCTCCTTTGGTGCCTCCATCACCTGCTGGCCTGAGGCTCCTTGGGGGCTTCTCATCCTCCAGGCGTAGCGGGTAGCAGGTGCCTCTGCTACCTGTAGCAGGTAGCGGCTGGCAGTTCTGTGCCTACGAGGTGCCAGTGCCCGCTGCCCTGAGATAAGGCTGTGGCCCTGGGGTGTCAGCGGGGCTCCAGCTGTGCTGGGGGAGAGGCTCTGTGGTTTTGGTGGGGGATGATGGGGTTGAGTTGCAGAAGGAAACAGTCCGGGCATTCTGAGTAGCCCAGAGCATCTGCTGGGGGCTCTACAGAGCCAGGCAGACCCTGCCCCTCGGAAGCACCTGGCTCTGCCCCCTCCAACCTCTCGGTGAGTTCGTTGTTGGGCACCAGCCTTGGGCACCAGAGGCCTCCTCTGAGGAGCACGTTCTGTTTGGAGACTGGTCCCAGGTGAGCACCCCGGGCCTGCCCCGTTCCCCACAGCGGGCAGCGTGGACGACAGTGGTGGCAGTGAGCAGGTTTCTGTGCCAGGTGCTTCCTGGCAGCTCACGTGACCCCGTGAGCTGGGCGCTACTCTTGTCCCCATCTTACAGGCGGGGAAACTGAGGCACAGAAAGGTGGCGAACTTGCCCAATCACAAGGCCAGCAGAGTGCCCCACCAGGCCGTCTGCCCGGAGTTCATGCCCTCGGTGACCCGTGGTGTAAGTGCGCCCATGGCTTGGTCTCCCCATGGACAGATGTTTCCCAGGGTCTGTCTGTCTTCCGGGTTTCACTTTTGAGACTGATATTAATGAAATCCAGAGCAGCTCCCACGCACCAAGCTCAGGTGCGTGCCAGGCCTGGTGTTTCTTTACTTCTAACCTTTAGATCAGGGCCCCTCCCTGGGCAGCTAGGAGGCAGGGCGAGTGAGAGGTGCTGGCCCGGCCCAGTTCTGTGGGCCCTCCTGTCTGTTGTTTGATTCTAAAAGCATTTGGATGCCTGCTGTGTCGGGGGTTTGCCCATTTTGTTTTGTCCCAGGGACCGTGGCTCTGCTACTTTCTAACACTCTGACCATGGGCAAGTGACTTCCCCTCTCTGTGCCTCGTGTCCTGTAAATGGGCTAATGAGGGTCCCTCCCCCAGGGCTTCCTGTGAGGGCTCTCAGAGCCGGGCAGTGCCTGGCAGCCGGCGGTTGCTGTCCCGCCCCCAATTCCTCCTGTAAAAGGATCAGTGTCACCTTGCAGCACAGTCGAGCGCTGGCCCTACGCAGCCAGGCCCAGGGTCCTTGCTCTGCACAGGCCTCCCAAAGGAGGGCTCTGCCGTGGGGTCCCCAGCAACTGTGTCCCATGTGGCTTGGTGTTTGCAACAGAGGGCTTCTGTGGGTGTCTGCCCCCCAAGCCAAAAGGAGTCCTTGTATCTTCTGGCACGCACATTGTGGCATGTGACAGGCGTGAGTCTGCACACGTGACTTGGGCACGTATGTAGTCATGGCCACCGGGCACCTGGGTGTGGCCGGCAGCCCTCAGTCACGTGTGTTGCCGTGGCCCATGGCAGTTTAGGGAGCTGTGGGAGGGTGACCAAAAGTCCTGGTGCCAGGGGCGTGGACGTGGGGCTGTCGAATGTGCCAACAAGGGAGGTGTGTTGGCTCCGGACACAGAGGAAGTGAAAAATAATAATGTTTTCTTAAACTTATTTGTTACTGATATGTAATAGTTGTACATGTTTTAGGGGTACATGTGGTGTTTTGATACTTGCACACAGTGTGTGATGATCAAGTCAGGCTTGGTGGGATATCTGTCACAGCAAGTGTTTATGTTTGTGTTGGGAATGTTACAATTCTTCTAGTTTTTTCGAGATGTATGATAACTTAGTGTTAACTACAGTTTCCTTCCTGTTGAATGCTAGAACTTGCCCCTCTGCCCAGCTGTCTGTCTGTACCCCTCCCCCTTCCCAGCCTCGGCAGCCACTGTTCTGCCCTCTGTCCCCAGTCACGGTGACCTGTCCTTGTGGGGTAGCGCCGTGCCCACTTGCTGTTGGGTTTGTGTCTGTGAGATCGTTACACTGAGGAGCGATTTACGGGTGGTTTCCCTTCTGCATGGCGGCGGCTGGAAAATCAGGGGACGCTAAATCCTTGAGCGTTTTGTAGGGAGTGGCTTTGAAAGCAAAATCATACAGGGGCCTCCCAGATCTTACGGAACATTGACACCTCTCGGGTGGCGGTGGCCTCCCCCTCGCCTGCCCGTGTAGCGCGGTGAGAGCGGGCGGGGCGCGAGCTGCCTTTGTGTCAGGTGGCTCTTTCGGGCCCTTCTCCGCTTTCTGGTTGCTGTTTGCCAAGTGCCTGGGTTCCCAAGTGGGCTCCGGGCTGCGTTCCCAGCCGCCTCTCGGGTCCCCACCGCTCTTTGTTCTCCGTGCCCTGCCCCCAGCCTCGGTTTCCACGTCTGCCCTTTCTCCTCTTGCTGTGGCGCTGTTCGGACCCCGCCCTCAGCCTGGGGCCTTCTCTGCCTCTGCGTCCCTGGTGGTGACCAGTGCTTGCCAGGGTCCACAGCGCAGGGGCATTTCACCCCGACACCACGTCCCTGCTCCCGCCTTGGGCCGGAGAGAAATGCGCAAAGTGAAACCTAACAAAGAACCAGGCACTGCCCACGTGGCGGCGCCTGGGGAAGCAAGCCGGCGTCGAGCTGGTCCTCGCCCTAATTAAGGTCCCTTTTTTCCCCGTTCGCTCCACCCCTAAAGCATCCAGCTTGCTATACAGGTGCTTTTCTTTAGGATTTGTCGTCGGTTCTCAGAGCCACTCTGCGGAGAAGGGACTCGGGTCCGGGTGGGAGCTGTCGTCGATTGTACGTCAGCTCAGTGGAAAGGCCGAGGCCAGGGGCTTCAGGCTGTTTCAGCCTCTGGCTGCGTGAAAACAGAGACACCAACCTTGAGTCAAAGGAAGGAGTTTCCGCCACTTCCTCTCTGACGGGGGGAGACATCCAGCTCACTGGGGAGCTGGTCCCAGGTTCATTCGGGGGTGTTGCCGAGTTCTCTGCCACTGGGGGTGTTGGGGTCCTGAAGACCCCCTGAGGACCCTGGGGTCTGATGGAGCTGGCATCCTAGGACCGTGGGGGGAGAAGGGTTTCTGAGAATGGTTATCTCTTGGTGTAAGTGGTTTTTTATCCTTTGAACGTGTAAAGTTCTGACGGGTCTGTTCCTTGCCCGTGCACCTGTTCATTAAATTATTCACGCACTGACGCGGACCAGGCTGCCCCGGCTGTGGGAGGCAGCAGTGAATGACAGCCCCTCCCCTGAAGGACTGTACCTTCTTACAAACGAGTAAATAAGCAGGATGATTTCAGAAATGAACTCAGTGCTGTGATAGACGGATGGGGGCGGTGTGGATAAAACGAGTCAGAGAAAACACAGTTGGAGGGATCCCGGGAGATTGGCAGAGCTGGGGAAGGTTGTTCCCGGCAGAAGGGGCAGCAGGTGCCGAGGGCCTGGGGACAGACAGGTGCACGTGGGACGGGAGCCTGGTGGGGCCGGCGCAGGCCCCGGGTCCTTCCTCAGCAGTGTCCCCGCACGGGAAGGTGCCACGTCCTGTGCCCCGGCTCACATACTCGGGAATCTATTTCCGCAGCAGAAGGTGTGCCACGTGTGTTTTCTGCCCGAAAACATCTGTGAATAATATATTGGCTGGGTGTCCTACTTCTAGAACATCGCGAAAACATGGTCTCACGTTCTCTGGCCCGTGGTGACCAAATTTCCCCGTGGATTCTGGTTTGCGACTTCCAGAAAAGAACGTTGCTGACCAGGCCTGATGGGCTGTCAGCTGCTGACGTGCGGGATGAGTGCCAGGACCACGGCCTGTCCTGAATCGTGTCCACATGCTTGTCCTCCGCCGGCTGGGCTTGTCACTCGCGGGCAGCCTTTGGCCCTGGGGTCTTCGCCATGTGACGTGCTTCTGCTTGGCGCCGCAGGTTTGCCACCCAGGAAAGGAACGCCCTGCTGCTCTACAACGGCCGCTTCAACGAGAAGCACGACTTCATCGCCCTGGAGATCGTGGGGGAGCAGCTGCAGCTCACCTTCTCCGCAGGTAGGGCCTCCTCCCGGGGAGGGCGGGGCTCGGGGCGCGTCTCCTGCGCTCTGTCCGTTAAGACCACCCTGATCCTGCTCAGTGCCTCCATGCCGCACACCCTTTGATCCCTAATTCTACGTCTAGGCATCCGTCCCTTGGAAGAAACCCAGAGTGCACAAAGATGTTCATTACAGTGTTACTTATAGTGCGAAGGTATGGAAGAAATAGCTCGTGTTTTAAAAAATTGAGGCATTGGCCGGGCGCGGTGGCTCACGCCTGTAATCCTAGCACTCTGGGAGGCTGAGGTGGGTGGATAGCTCAAGGTCAGGAGTTCAAGACCAGCCTGAGCAAGAGCGAGACCCCGTCTCTACTATAAATAGAAAGAAATTAATTGG